>JAWNMD010000423.1:0-18815 GCA_035044365.1 Drosophila neotestacea
TTACCTCTCCTCTACTCCTTTCCAACCATTCCTGCACATTTGGAATGAGCCGATGCGTCCATCTTCCATTGGCGGTCGCGTCCCATCTAGCTTGCCACGTAGCTAGAGATGCCTGCCTCTCCGATCTCCTTATTGCCTCCACTGGTATGCCGCTTCCCAACTCAGCGCGTGCTTCGTAGATATCTTGCATCTCTGTTGCCAGGATGTCCACAGGTATCATTCCTGCTAGTACCAGGGCTGCGTCATACGACACAGTCCTGAACCCCGATATCACTCGAAGCGCACAGAGTCTGTAGGGTGCTGCAAGTTTCCTCCGGAGACTCATGTTTCCCTCTAAGGCCTTAGCCCAGATCGGCGCAGCGTAGAGAAGGATGGACGCAACTACTCTTGCAAGAAGCAGCCGCCTTCCGACCTTCGGTCCGCCGATGTTTGGCAGCATCCTCGACAGTGCTCCCTGCATCTTTGACGCCTTTTGGGTAACGTACTCAACATGAGGACGGAAACTCAGACGGTTATCCAACAAGATTCCCAGGTACTTTATGGATTCGGATGACCTGATTGTCGTGCTCCCCACCTGAACGCTCATGTACTCAACCTTTTTTCTGCTCGTTATGAGCACCGCCTCCGTTTTGTGGCCCGCCAGGTCGAGGCCAGATTCATCCATCCACAGAGCGATGACTCTTATTGCTGCATTGGCGGCTGCCTCTACTGCACCAACTTCTTTAGCCACCACAACCAGAGCTAGGTCGTCAGCAAAGCCAATAAGACTGCATCCATCAGGCAGTTGGAGTCTGAGCACATCGTCGTACATGATATTCCATAGGAGCGGGCCAAGGACCGAGCCTTGTGGAACACCAGCTGTCACCCTGTAGCGCTTTGAGCCCTCTTCCGTCTCGTACTCCAGCACCCTTTCCGAAAGATAATTGGATATTATCCGCAGTAGGTATGGTGGAATCCCGATCCGAAGCAGAGCATCCCTGATTCGCAACCAGCTCGCCGAGTTGAAGGCATTTCGGATATCAAGAGTCACTACCGCACAGTATTCTTTGTCTCCCCATCTCCACCGGGTTCCCTGAATTGCCTTCTTTGCTATGCTGACCACCGCCTGGATCGCATCCACCGTTGACTTCGCTTTGCGGAATCCGTACTGGGAAGCGGACAATGCGTTGTTCTCCTCGACTATACGCAGTAGCCTGTTATAGAGTATACGCTCCAGTAGCTTGCCAACCGTGTCTAGAAGACATATCGGTCGATACCCGGACGGCTCCTCAGCGGGTTTATTCCCCTTTGGCAGGAGTATGAGCCGCTGCAGTTTCCATTGCTTCGGGATCACTCCTTCCTGGAGGCAGTTGTTGAACATGTCAACAAATACCTCCGGTCTAGTGGCTACTGCGAGCTTCAGGGCCTTGTTGGGTATGCCGTCTGGTCCTGGTGCTTTTCTGTCGCCGATATGCTTTGTTGCCGCTGTGATCTCGGCAGTAGAGATAGGCTGCCATGGTGGGATTCGGTGCATAAAACTTGCCTCGTTCAGCTCCAGATGCTGTGGGAACAGTGCCTCTACGATTCTGCGAAGCAAAATCGGGCATGTCACTCTCGGCGAGTTTTGACTCCTGATCTTCTTCGTGACGACTTTGTAGGCTGTCCCCCAGGGGTTTACGTCAGCCTCCTCGCAAATCTGTTTGAAGCAGTCAGACTTACTCTTCTTTATGGCCTGCTTTAATGCTCGCTTCGCCGTCCTGAGATCCTCCAACCGAGCATCAAACTCAGCACGTCCCCTCGCCCTCTGGCTGCATCTCCTGGCTCTCAGACAGGCTTTCCTCAACTGGGCTATCTCGTCGTTCCACCAGTAGCAAGGCGAGCTGCGTCTACTATTCTTCCTCCTGGGCATAGACGAATCGCATGCCGCATTCAAGATATTTGAAAGCTGCTGCGCCTTATCCTCCACCGATCTTGTCGTCACGCTCCAGTTCGAAAGACAAAGGACAAACGAGAAAGTGTCCGCGTCCAAGGACCTGTCCTTCCATTTTGGACCTGCTGTAGTGGCTCGCTGCTGGTTTCGCCTTCCTCCTCCAAGGTCAAAATGGATAGCTTGGTGGTCGCTATGGGTGAACTCATCGCTGACTCTCCATCTCACGTTCCTACACAGCGAACTGCTGAGAAAGGTGAGATCAATGATGGAGCCTCGACCAGCCTTCCAATAGGTTAGCTGTCTTCCGTCGTTCGCCAGTCCGACGTCCAACGACGAGAAGTGCTCCAGCAGCGCTGTTCCTCTGGCGGTAGTCTCTTTGCTGCCCCATTCCACAGCCCATGCGTTGAAGTCTCCCGCTATCACTAGAGGAGATCTGCCACGCGAGTCATCCGTTATGTCCGACAGCAGTCTTTCAAAGCGCACTAGGTCCCAGCTCGGCGGAGCGTAGCAGCTGTAGAAGGTGACCCCTCTAAGCTTCGCTCTGACGAAACCATCGTTTGACACGTCAACCTCTTTAGGGGGAGTGTCTACGGCCCATATGGCTGCCTTTCTACACCTGCTGGATACCCATCCGCTTCCTGGAATCGGCTTGTATGGCTCGCATAACAGGACGACATTTGGACTCCTCTCTCTCACAGCTTGCATCAGGAGGGACTGTGCAGCTTCGCAATGGTTGAGGTTCAGTTGGATGCACCTCATGCTGAACGTTTGGCGAGCGCGCTCCTAAACAGGGGGCATCTACCACTGCCGGCAATGTGCTTCCAGTCTGTTCCCTTGTCCTTGCAGAACATGCACTGTGGCTCCTCCTTGCAATCCTTTGCGATGTGGTCAGCCTTCCCGCATCTACGGCACAGATTAGATCTGTCGACCTCGCCTCTGCACTGTCTTGCAACGTGCCCAAACTCGAGGCAGCGGAAGCATTTTGTGACGCTGACCCTCTCGCGAAGTCTGCACCTGACCCAGCCAACCTTCAGCAGTCCAACTGATAGCGCCTTGCGGGCACTTTCTGCTGCCAGTCTGATTGAGGCGGTCTGGGTCCCTCCATATCCTTTGCGCAGGATTATGTCCTCCACCGTGACGTCCATTAGCTCCATTTGGGAGTGTAGCGCCTTTTGAATGTCCTCCTTGGTTGTGACCTCGTCCAAGTCCTTGCACTCGATCGTGACCCTGTGGGACAGGGAACGCACCTCCGCAGTTTCTCCAAGAGTCTCGACAATGAGGGCCTTAAAGGCGCTCGTGTCCTGGCCAGCTTGGTCCAACTGCAGCAGCAGTTCGCCTTGTTGGGTTCTCCGGATTCGAGTTACCGACTCTCCTAACCCTTTCAGCTTCTCCTCGACTTTGACTCTTTGAAGAATCTCCGCATATGTCACCTCACCCACTGTTTTGATGACCAGCGCATCGGGTCGCACCTTCTTTTCACTCGCTCCCTTGGGCTTCCGTGGCTTCTTCTTGGTGGCGACAGTTCTCCACTGACTGGTCGCGCTCGCGACTGGAGTCTGCTGTTCCTTGTAAGGGGAATCTGCAATCTCAATACTCGCCGTATTCTGCGCCTCTGCCGTACTCTTTGGCCTCTTCGTATTGGGCGTCCTTGCTCCTGCGCCTTGCTTCCTCTTAGCCTCCACGACTGTACGGAACAACGGAGAGGTCTGGCAGGACTGGTGTGTCCTGATAGTCGCCTTCGCTTTGTCGTCATGCAGCTGAATAGCCACCAGTTCGTACAAGGCTCTAATGCTCTCGATAGAGTCACGCATTGGCTGATGGATGCTACGCCTTTTTCCATCCTCCAGCATCTCCACTAGATTCGCAATCTCACGTCCGAGGTCACGAAGCGCGGTACAACTCTGCGTCTCCGGCGCCTGGTTCGTGCCAGCACGTGTCGTCGGAAGGACAGCTGATCGTTGACCAGGCGGTGATCTCGCCATTTTGCTACGAGTAGCAAAGACTGCCGTCGCATCTGTCTCCATCTCCTTCTCCTTCTCACTCTCTATCATCGGGGGGTTTTGTTGAATTATACTCATTTTGTTGGGTCCCAACTCCAAGTCGTTATCCTTGTCCGTTGTATAGTCGCGTTTTAATCCCATGGTTATCTATGCAAGCAGGGAGGCCATGCAGGGGTTGACTCTCGCCTTCATGGGGTCGAGAGTTCAGAGCCGGATTCGCGTTAGTCAGGAATTACTCAACTGAGCCTATACGGCCAACTTAATGGCGACGAACAAGGAGCGTGCGTTGGAGATTCGCCACTATTTTCGCGGGACGGAGGCGGCAGCAGCATTAGCCTAGCAGCCATTTCAGCTAGATGTCACTCCGCCTACTGAGGTGCCAGAATACTGCTGCCGTCAGCACCGATGTCGTCAATTCCAAATAGGGGTCCAGTATCCAATCCTAAGACTTTACTGGTCTCGGTCTTAGTCGCCTTCTCGTTTTAGCTAGGCGCCATGCGGGTGCATAGCGCCCATCCAGGGGATACCTGGCGTTGCGCCGGAGGTAACGAGTTGCTTTAACTACTCAAGAAAGGAATAAACCTGGCCATTGCCATGTTAATGACGCTCAGGATCTTTCCGCCACAAGGGCCCCTCTCTGAGTAGAAACATCCCCGTGTCATATTAGTCGCCTCATACGACAAGCTTGACCTGCTGTGGTGGTATTCTACGACCCGCTTACCACACGGGTGAGTATGTGTATGTGTATGTGTATGTGTGTGTATGTGTATGTGTATATTTTTTTTTTTTTATCATTGAGACGTTGACGTACCGCAGTACATTCAAGTGGCCTCATGAATATTGCACTAGCACCACTCCCCCGGAACTCCCGCTAGGGATGACTTCAAAGGGGGGAGGGCCACAGCCTTAGTGGCTGCCCTCGATGATCGCTCTACGCGCTCTCTCGTCTGCTCTTAGGGCCATCATGACTTCCATGGCCATTTGTGCAACTGCCTCCCAGTTCTCCTTGCGTTGCAGCATGCACGCCACAACTCCTTCGGCCGTCAGCCTTTCTCCAGTGACGATTTCCGTCCGTCTCCGTATATCGCCAAATGCAGGGCAAGCGAAAAACGCGTGCTCCGCGTCTCCAATTGCGTTATTATCGCATAACGTGCACATCGGGCTATCGACGTGCCTGAACCGGTGGAGGTATTCGCGGTAACAGCCGTGTCCGCTCAAAAACTGCGTAATATAAAAATTAATTTCTCCGTGTTTTCTATTTACCCACGCTGCTATGTCCGGGATAAGCCTGTGCGTCCATCGACCAGTGCTTGCAGAATCCCATCTTTCTTGCCAGTCCCTAATAGTGGCGTTCCAGATTTCCTCACGGGTCTCTCCTGGGTTACTCCGTCGGGCTCGTACTCTTGCCAACAGGTCAAATGGCACCATACCTGCCAGTACCAGCGCTGCCTCTCCGGATACTGTGCGAAACGCACTGCAGATCCTCAGTGAGCATTGGCGGAACACCGAGCAGATTTCTCTCATATAGCTGTAGTGAGTCGTTCCTCCGATCCAAATTGGCGCAGCGTATAGAGTGATTGATTTTACCACACTCACCAATAGCATCCGCCTAGCCGGTTTAGGCCCCCGTGTGTTAGGCATAATGCGCGAGAGGGCAGCGCATGCCACAGCTGCCTTCCGACCTGAATACTTTAGATGCTCTCTGAATGATAGCCTGTGGTCTATCATAACACCTAAGTACTTGAGTGATGCTTTGGAGAGTATGGTAGCATCTCCCACTCTGATTTTGGCTGACTCAACTATCTTGCGGGAACTTATCAGTACCGCCTCCGTCTTGTGTTCCGCTAGCTTTAGTCCGGACCTATTTAGCCATTCTTGAGCCATACTGATGGCCTCGTTGGTTATGGTCTCCGCCTCGTGTATGTGCTTGGCCACGGTTACAATAGCAACATCGTCAGCGAAGCCTACGATCGTCGCTCCAGCTGGAAGATTTAACCTCAGAATGCCGTCGTACATTACGTTCCACAGTTTGGGTCCCAGGACCGATCCCTGTGGCACGCCTCCGGTTACGAGGTACTTTTTTCCTCCGTCGTTAGTGTGGTATTTTAGCATCCTCTGGCTGAAATAATTTCCAATTATTCGGACTAAATAGGGCGGTATGTTAAGTGCCATTAGCGCTTCAAGGATGTTATCCCATCTCGCGGAGTTAAACGCGTTCCTGACATCCAGTGTTGCCACTAGGCAGTACTTCTTAGTGCCCCAGAGCCATCTACTGCCTTCGACTGCATTCTGGGCTATGTCAACAACCATTCCAATTGCATCCGACGTTGAGCATGCTCTTCGGAATCCAAATTGGTTGGAGGAGAGTCCACCCGCTTCCCGTACTGCCGCATCTAGCCGTTCGCATATGATCCGCTCGAACGCTTTTCCCACCGCATCCAGCAGACATATCGGGCGATAGGATGACGCAATTTCAGGCGTGTCAGTTCCCTTCGGGATCAATACTAGATTTTGCTGCTTCCAGCGTTCTGGAAAAACGCCATCCGCTAGACAGGTATTGAACACCTTCCTGAAGTAACCTGCATGTGTCTCCATGGCAATTCGGACGGCAAGCCCAGGAATGTTGTCCGGTCCTGGTGCCTTCCCCAGTTTTATTGCTCTGGCAGCCTCGTGAATTTCCTCCGTGGACACCGACCTTGGTGGGTCCGTTACGTTGGGAAGTCTCGTGGGTTCCAAGAGGCTTCTATGCTGGGAAAACAGTTCGTCAACAATCTTCCTCAGGAGGATTGGGTCCGTGGGACTTGGCGTCTTAAACGCGTTCAGCTTCTTCATTACGAGTCGATACGCTAGACCCCAGGGATCCGAGTCAGCGGTCTCGCATAGTTCCTGAAACGCGCGTAGTTTGCTAGAGCGGATCAGTTTCTTCAATGTGTTTTTCTTTTTCTTGAAAAATGATAGCTGGGCTCGAAAGTTTCCACTTCTGATTGCTCTCTGGTAAATCCTCCTCGTATGGAAGCAGTCTTTCCGTGCTTTTGCGATCGCGTCGTTCCACCAATAAACAGGGGCACCACGCCGAGATCCAGCAGTAGATTTCACCATCGCAGCGTCGCATGCTTGCTTTAGACGCGTCATCAGTGTGGAGGCCATCTGTTCTGCAGTCCCTACTAGGTGGAGTCCATCCAGCATGCAGCTAAAGGCTTCTCTGTCCATCGTTGCTGTATGGTACCTAACACCTTTCCGTGTTTGTACAGATGTGGCTTCCTTCCTTACTTCCACTATGATGGCACGGTGATCGCTGTAGGTAAAATCCTCCTTGATGCTCCAGGTCGACTCGGGTACTAGACGGCTGCTGACAAACGTCAGATCTATGCAGGAGCTTCCTGTACCTCTACTAAAAGTAGGCGTTGCCCCTCTGTTTAAGAGAACCACATCCAGTGTCGATAGCGCCTCTAGCACTGCACGCCCCTTCTCGTTTGTTCGTGAACTTCCCCACTCCACTGCCCAGGCGTTGAAGTCGCCTCCTATAATACAGGGAGTGTGGCTCCGAGCATCGTTGGCCAGGTCGTCTAACACGGCAAGGAACTCACGCAGACTCAGTGAGGGTGGCAAGTAGCAACTATACACATAGATAGTGGTTAACTTAACGCGCACAAAACACTGGCACGAGTTTTTGTCGGTAAGAGGGAAGGATCGACTCCAGACTACCGCTTTGCCCGAAATGTCCGCAGCCCACGTACCGGAGGTTTTCGAACGATAAGGTTCGCTTAGGATGGCCACGTCACTCTTCGACTCGATAAGAGATTGAGTCAGAAGGTCCTGCGCTGCTTGGCAGTGATTCAGATTAAGTTGGTAAAATCTGATCATTTCTTATTTACGCGGGTTATCGCTCGCTTGAAAAGTGGACACGAGGCACTGTTGGTGGCGTGGTTCGTGTCGTCTTCCCCTTTACGGCTGCAGAGAAGGCACTTTGCAGCGTTTTTGCAAGCTTTTGCCTGGTGTCCCTTCACTCCGCATCTGAAGCAGGTTCCAGCGCAGTCTTCTGTATTAGAGCATTTGCTAGCGACATGCCCAAACTCCATACACTTGAAGCAACGGATTGGTGCAGTTTTCCTCCTAACTCTACACACAACCCATCCTATTCTCACCTTCTCTGCTTCAAATATCTTCTCCGCACTCTTTGCTGACAGTCTGATGGTGGCCGTCTGTGTGCCTCCATACGCCTTCCTGAGGGAGACGATTGATTCAGCACTGAGCTGTATTTCGCCAAACTCCGCGATAAGCGACTCCAGTATCTCCTCTTTTGTCGTCACCTCGTCCAGGTCCTTAACTTCCAGCGTAGTTGTCTCCGTCAGGGACCTAACGTCTACTTTCGAGCCAAAGAGCGACTTGACTGCGTCGTGCATGGTCTTCGTGTTTGGGTCTGACGCCTTTGTAAGTTCAAAGAGCAACTCACCTCCGGCCGTCTTTCTGATACCCTTGACGTGTTGCGCGAGCTCTTTCATCTTCGGTTCCGTTTTAACCGTTCGGAGGATGTCGGCGTACGACAGTTCATCCGAGCCCCGAACCATGACAGCGTCTGGTTTTGCCGTCTTCACTCTGCCCTTTTTCTTACCGACTTTCTTCCATTCCTCTCGCTTAGGGGTAGTCTTAAGGCTCTTCTTCGTGGCATCTGGGGATAGCCTGGCTGCCGCTTTGGTTTTCTTGGGACCAGGTGGCGGTGTAAGCAGCTCTCCGCGGTCTGCTCTCGCACGCTTCCCTTCCGGCTGTGTCTTCGGCGACTTCTTCCGAGCTGGTGTCTCTTCCAAATTGACAACCACCGCTGTACTATCCTGGCCTGCACTATTCCGGTCTACTGGAACTCGCTCATTCATTGCGTCATTGAACAACTCCGTGATATTTTCAATGAGGTCCCTCATTGGCTGGTGAATCGATCTCCGACCAATTAGCATCCTATTGAGCTCACGGATCTTGGATCCGAGCTTATCCAGACAGCTAGCGCCTCGCGTGTCTCGCGCATCTGTCCTTCCCATCGATATGGTTGGGGAGCTTCCTTTCGAGCATGAGCCAAAAGTTATGCTACGACCCAAACTTACTACCGCCGGCGTCACAACACTATTAATTGGTGTGCCGATAGGGGACCTTGCCATCTTTCCACTCTTCTGGAATGGGTTATTGGCTATCGCAGTAGCCGGAACTGCACCCGTCACTGCACTACTCGCCTCCTCAGTACCTTTACTGGGGACACTATGCACCTTCTCCATCTCCTTCTCCTGCATCCTCTCCTTCTCCATCATCGGGGTTGTTTTTAAATTACTCATGTAATTGGGTCCCAACTCCAAGTCGTTATCCTTGTTCGTTGTACAGTCGCGTTACGATCCCATGGTTGTCTATGCAGGCAGGGAGGCCATGCTAGGGTTGACTCCCGCCTTTATGGGGTCGGGAGTTCAGAGCCGGATCCGCGTTAGTCAGGAATTAATCAACTGAGCCTGTACGGCCAACCTAATGGCGACGAAACAAGGAGCGTGCGTTGGAGATTCGCCACTATTTTCGCGGGACGGAGGCGGCAGCAGCATTAGCCTAGCAGCCATTTCAGCTAGATGTCACTCCGCCTACTGAGGTGATAGAATACTGCTGCCGTCAGCACCAATGTCGTCTATTCCAAGTATGAAGTCCAGTGTCCGATCCTAAGACTTTACTGGTCTCAGTCTCGTTTTAGCTAGACGCCAAGCGGGTGCCTAGCGCCTACCCAGGGGATACCTGGCAAAGTGCCGGAGGTAACGAGTTGCTTTAACTACTCTAGAGAGGAATAGACCTGGCCATTGCCTTGTTAATGACGATCAGAATCTTTCCGCCTCGAGGGCCCCTCTCCGAGTAGAAACATCCCCGTGTCTTGTTAGTCGCCTCGTACGACAAGCTTCGACATGCTGTGGTGGTATTCTAAGACCCGCTCACCACACGGGTGTGTATGTGTATGTGTATGTGTATGTGTATGTGTATGTGTATGTGTATGTGTATGTGTATGTGTATGTGTATGTGTATGTGTATGTGTATGTGTATGTGTATGTGTATGTGTATGTGTATGTGTATGTGTATGTGTATGTGTATGTGTATGTGTATGTGTATGTGTATGTGTATGTGTATGTGTATGTGTATGTGTATGTGTATGTGTATGTGTATGTGTATGTGTATGTGTATGTGTATGTGTATGTGTATGTGTATGTGTATGTGTATGTGTATGTGTATGTGTATGTGTATGTGTTTTTTTTTTTTTTTAAATCAGTAAGACGTTGACGTACCGCAGTACATTCAAGTGGCCTCATGAATATTGCACTAGAACCACTCCCCCGGAACTCCCGCTAGGGATGACCTCAAAGGGGGGAGGGCCACAGCCTTAGTGGCTGCCCTCGATGATCGCTCTGCGCGCTCTCTCGTCTGCTCTTAGGGCCATCATGACTTCCATGGCCATTTGTGCAACTGCCTCCCAGTTCTCCTTGCGTTGCAGCATGCACGCCACAACTCCTTCGGCCGTCAGTCTTTCTCCAATGACGATTTCCGTCCGTCTCCGTATATCGCCAAATGCAGGGCAAGCGAAAAACGCGTGCTCCGCGTCTCCAATTGCGTTATTATCGCATAACGTGCACATTGGGCTATCGACGTGCCTGAATCGGTGGAGGTATTCGCGGTAACAGCCGTGTCCGCTCAAGAACTGCGTAATATAAAAATTAATTTCTCCGTGTTTTCTATTTACCCACGCTGCTATGTCCGGGATAAGACTGTGCGTCCATCGACCAGTGCTTGCAGAATCCCATCTTTCTTGCCAGTCCCTAATGGTGGCGTTCCAGATTTCCTCACGGGTCTCTCCTGGGTTACTCCGTCGGGCTCGTTCTCTTGCCAACAGGTCAAATGGCACCATACCTGCCAGTACCAGCGCTGCCTCTCCGGATACTGTGCGAAACGCACTGCAGATCCTCAGTGAGCATTGGCGGAACACCGAGCAGATTTCTCTCATATAGCTGTAGTGAGTCGTTCCTCCGATCCAAATTGGCGCAGCGTATAGAGTGATTGATTTTACCACACTCACCAATAGCATCCGCCTAGCCGGTTTAGGCCCCCGTGTGTTGGGCATAATACGCGAGAGGGCAGCGCATGCCACAGCTGCCTTCCGACCTGAATACTTTAGATGCTCGCTGAATGATAGCCTGTGGTCTATCATCACACCTAAGTACTTGAGTGATGCTTTGGAGAGTATGGTAGCATCTCCCACTCTAATTTTGGCTGACTCAACTATTTTGCGGGAACTTATCAGTACCGCCTCCGTCTTGTGTTCCGCTAGCTTTAGTCCGGACCTATTTAGCCATTCTTGAGCCATACTGATGGCCTCGTTGGTTATGGTCTCCGCCTCGTGTACATGCTTGGCCACAGTTACAATAGCAACATCGTCAGCGAAGCCTACGATCGTCGCTCCAGCTGGAAGATTTAACCTCAGAATGCCGTCGTACATTACGTTCCACAGTTTGGGTCCCAGGACCGATCCCTGTGGCACGCCTCCGGTTACAAGGTACTCCTTTCCTCCGTCATTGGTGTGGTATTTTAGCATCCTCTGGCTGAAATAGTTTCCAATTATTCGGACTAAATAGGGCGGTATGTTAAGTGCCATTAGCGCTTCAAGGATGTTATCCCATCTCGCGGAGTTAAACGCGTTCCTGACATCCAGTGTTGCCACTAGGCAGTACTTCTTTGTGCCCCAGAGCCATCTACTGCCTTCGACTGCATTCTGGGCTATATCAACAACCATACCAATTGCATCCGACGTTGAGCATGCTCTTCGGAATCCAAATTGGTTGGAGGAGAGTCCACCCGCTTCCCGCACTGCCGCATCCAGCCGTTCGCATATGATCCGCTCGAACGCTTTTCCCACCACATCCAGCAGACATATCGGGCGGTAGGATGACGCAATTTCAGGCGTGTCAGTTCCCTTCGGGATCAATACTAGGCTTTGCTGCTTCCAGCGTTCCGGAAAAACGCCATCCGCTAGACAAGTATTGAACACCATCCTGAAGTGAGCTGCATGTGTCTCCATGGCAATTCGGACGGCAAGCCCGGGAATGTTGTCCGGTCCTGGTGCCTTCCCCAGTTTTATTGCTCTGGCAGCCTCATGAATTTCCTCCGTGGACACCGACCTTGGTGGGTCCGTTACATTGGGAAGTCTCGTGGAATCCAAGAAGCTTCTATGCTGGGGGAACAGTTCATTAACTATCTGCCTCAGGAGGATTGGGTCCGTGGGAGTTGGCTTCTTGAACGCGTTTAGCTTCTTCATTACGAGTCGATACGCTAGACCCCAGGGATCCGAGTCAGCGGTCTCGCATAGTTCCTGAAACGCGCGTAGTTTGCTAGAGCGGATCAGTTTCTTCAATGCGTTTTTCTTTTTCTTGAAGAATGATAGCTGGGCTCGAAAGTTTCCACTTCTGATTGCTCTCTGGTAAATCCTCCTCGTATGGAAGCAGTCTTTCCGTGCTTTTGCGATCGCGTCGTTCCACCAATAAACAGGGGCACCACGCCGAGATCCAGCAGTAGATTTCACCATCGCAGCGTCACATGCTTGCTTTAGACGCGTCATCAGTGTGGAGGCCATCTGTTCTGCAGTCCCTACTAGGTGGAGTCCATCCAGCATGCAGCTGAAGGCTTCTCTGTCCATCGTTGCTGTATGGTACCTAACACCTTTCCGTGTTTGTACAGATGTGGCTTCTTTCCTTATCTCCACTATGATGGCACGGTGATCGCTGTAGGTAAAATCTTCTTTGATGCTCCAGGTCGACTCAGGCACTAGACGGCTGCTGACAAACGTCAGATCTATGCAGGAGCTTCCTGTTCCTCTGTTAAAAGTGGGCGTTGCCCCTCTGTTTAAAAGAACCACATCCAGTGTCGATAGCGCCTCTAGCACTGCACGCCCCTTCTCGTTTGTTCTTGAACTTCCCCACTCCACTGCCCAGGCGTTGAAGTCGCCTCCTATAATACAGGGAGTGTGGCTCCGAGCATCGTTGACCAGATCGTCTAACACGGCAAGGAACTCACGCAGACTCAGTGAGGGTGGCAAGTAGCAACTATACACATAGATAGTGGTAAACTTAACGCGCACAAAACACTGGCACGAGTTTTTGTCGGTAAGAGGGGATGATCGACTCCAGACTACCGCTTTGCCCGAAATGTCCGCAGCCCAGGTACTGGAGGTTTTCGAACGATAAGGCTCGCTTAGGATGGCCACGTCACTCTTCGACTCGATCAGAGATTGAGTAAGAAGATCCTGCGCTGCTTGGCAGTGATTCAGATTAAGTTGGTACAATCTCATCATTTCTTATTTATGCGGGTTATCGCTCGCTTAAAAAGTGGACATAAGGCACTGTTGGTGGCGTGGTTCGTGTCCTCTTCTCCTTTACGGCTGCAAAGAAGGCACTTTGCAGCGTTTTTGCAAGCCTTTGCCTGGTGTCCCTTCTCTCCGCATCTGAAGCAGGTTCCAGCGCAGTCTTCTGTATTAGAGCATTTGCTAGCGACATGCCCAAACTCCATACACTTGAAGCAACGGATTGGTGCAGTTTTCCTCCTAACTCTACACACAACCCATCCTATTCTCACCTTCTCTGCTTCAAATATCTTCTCCGCACTCTTTGCTGACAGTCTGATGGTGGCCGTCTGTGTGCCTCCATACGCCTTCCTGAGGGAGACGATTGATTCAGCACTGAGCTGGATTTCACCAAACTCCGCGATAAGCGCCTCCAGTATCTCCTCTCTTGTTGTCACCTCGTCCAGGTCCTTAACTTCCAGCGTAGTTGTCTCCGTCAGGGACCTAACCTCCACTTTCGAGCCAAAGAGCGACTTGACTGCGTCGTGCATGGTCTTCGTGTTTGGGTCTGACGCCTTTGAGAGTTCAAAGAGTAACTCACCTCCGGCCGTCTTCCTGATACCCTTGACGTGTTGCGCGAGTTCTTTCAGCTTTGGTTCCGTTTTAACCGTTCGGAGGATGTCGGCGTACGACAGTTCATCCGAGCCCCGAACCATGACAGCGTCTGGTCTTGCCGTCTTCACTCTGCCCTTTTTCTTACCGACTTTCTTCCATTCCCCTCGCTTAGGGGCAGCTTTAGGGCTCTTCGTCGTGGCATCTGGGGATGGCCTGGCTGCCGCTTTGGTTTTCTTAGGACCAGGTGGCGGTGTAAGCAGCTCTCCTCGGTCTGCTCTCGCACGCTTCCCTTCCGGCTGTGGCTTTGGCGACTTCCTACGGGCAGGTGTCTCTTCCAAGTCTACAACCACCGCTGTATTATCCTGACCTACATTATTCCGGTCTACTGGAACTCGCTCATTCATTGCGTCATTGAACAACTCCGTGATATTTTCAATGAGGTCCCTCATTGGCTGGTGAATCGATCTCCGACCAATTAGCATCCTATTGAGCTCACGGATCTTGGATCCGAGCTTATCCAGACAGCTAGCGCCTCGCGTGTCTCGCGCATCTGTCCTTCCCATCGATATGGTTGGGGAGCTTCCTTTCGAGCATGAGCCAAAAGTTATGCTACGACCCAAACTTACTACCGCCGGCGTCACAACACTATTAATTGGTGTGCCGATAGGGGACCTTGCCATCTTTCCACTCTTCTGGAATGGGTTATTGGCTACCGCAGTAGCCGGAACTGCACCCGTCATTGCACTACTCGCCTCCTCAGTACCTTTACTGGGGACAATATGCACTTCGTTATCCATCTCTTTCTCCTGCATCCTCTCCTTCTCCATCATCATCGGGGTTTTTTTTAAATTACTCATGTAATTGGGTCCCAACTCCAAGTCGTTATCCTTGTTCGTTGTACAGTCGCGTTACGATCCCATGGTTGTCTATGCAAGCAGGGAGGCCATGCTAGGGTTGACTCCCGCCTTTATGGGGTCGAGAGTTCAGAGCCGGATCCGCATTAGTCAGGAATTAATCAACTGAGCCTGTACGGCCAACCTAATGGCGACGAAACAAGGAGCGTGCGTTGGAGATTCGCCACTATTTTCGCGGGACGGAGGCGGCAGCAGCATTAGCCTAGCAGCCATTTCAGCTAGATGTCACTCCGCCTACTGAGGTGATAGAATACTGCTGCCGTCAGCACCAATGTCGTCTATTCCAAGTATGAAGTCCAGTGTCCGATCCTAAGACTTTACTGGTCTCAGTCTTAGTCGCCTTCTCGTTTTAGCTAGACGCCAAGCGGGTGCCTTGCGCCTACCCAGGGGATACCTGGCAAAGTGCCGGAGGTAACGAGTTGCTTTAACTACTCTAGAGAGGAATAGACCTGGCCATTGCCTTGTTAATGACGATCAGAATCTTTCCGCCTCGAGGGCCCCTCTCCGAGTAGAAACATCCCCGTGTCTTGTTAGTCGCCTCGTACGACAAGCTTCGACATGCTGTGGTGGTATTCTAAGACCCGCTCACCACACGGGTGTGTATGTGTATGTGTATGTGTATGTGTATGTGTATGTGTATGTGTATGTGTATGTGTATGTGTATGTGTATGTGTATGTGTATGTGTATGTGTATGTGTATGTGTATGTGTATGTGTATGTGTATGTGTATGTGTATGTGTATGTGTATGTGTATGTGTATGTGTATGTGTATGTGTATGTGTATGTGTATGTGTATGTGTATGTGTATGTGTATGTGTATGTGTATGTGTATGTGTATGTGTATGTATATGTGTATGTGTATGTGTATGTGTATGTGTATGTGTATGTGTATGTGTATGTGTATGTGTATGTGTATGTGTATGTGTATGTGTATGTGTATGTGTATGTGTATGTGTATGTGTATGTGTATGTGTTTTTTTTTTTTTTTTTTTAAGAGTGTATGGAACAGTTTATTAAGTATGTACATATGTGAAGTATGTTACAAAAAGAAAAATAAATAAGGAATAGAGAAAGGGGAAGAGGACAGTAGAGATAGAGGAGATCCGCTCCCGCGGGACCGCCGCTAAGCACTACTTCGCGGGGCGGATGACGCTCAGCAGTGTGAGAAATGCCTAGGCTTCCAGTTCACGTCGGGACCTCTCGCGTCGTCGCTGCTCCTTCATGATAGTTGCTGCCATGCTGGACAAGACAGCCCACAACTGCTCGCTGGCCAACAAGGTGGCGACGAAGTTATCAGGTGTTTGCGTTGCATTGGGCGCAATAGCTTGCTCCCGCTCCTGCCTGTAGAGAGGGCAGTGAAAGGCTACGTGCTCTGCGTCTTCTATGGCTCCCATTCCACAGTGGTCACAGAATGGGTCTCGCTCATGCTTGAAGCGGTGAAGCCAAATTGCCAGTCTGACAGGCCTCTTCTTTCCTCCAGCTCTCTTCCGAGTCTATTGCAAATGATGCGCTCAAATAGCTTGCCCACTACGTCCAGCATACATAAAGGCCTGTACGCCGCCGGGTCATCCGTATTGCTATTTTTTGGAAGAAGCACCAGGCGCTGCAGCTTTCACCTCCTTGGCACTGTCCTTTGCCTAATGCATACATTAAACAATTGGACAATTGTTTGCGGGCATTTTGTCGCTATGAGTTTAATGACTCTGGTGGGTACTCCGTCTGGTCCTGGAGCTTTGTCGGATTTCAGAAGAGCTGCTGCTTCGAGGATTTCTGCTTCTTCAGTGTACCTCGGTGGAGATCTTTCAGCTTCGATCATGAGGTCTACTCGTGGGTGTTCTGGAAACAGTGTTTGCACTATGTTGCAGAGCTGGTCAGGATCTGTAGGCATTGGTCGCCTTGCCAACTTTCCCATTACAATTTTGTAAGCTGTTCCAAATGGCTGCTCATCAGCTTCATTGCATAGTTTGGCCCAGCATCTTGCCTTGCTTCTCTTGATGGCCTTGGTGAGGACTTTCCGTTTTTCCCGGTACTCTTCTAAATATTGCCCGAATTGTGTACTGCCTCTCGAACGTTGTTGGCGACGTCTTGCTGCAATGCACTGCCTCCTCGCATCAGCAATATCGTTGGACCACCAGTGCACTGGCTTCCGGGTGCTGCCTCCTTTCTTCTTCTGCAGCATTGCGGCATCGCAGGCATTTTTTATTGCTCTAGCAGTATTTTCGGCGTACTCGTCGGCGTCTTCGCTGGCCCGTATATTAGCGTGATCCATCATGAGGAGTAGGGCTTCCTCATCGAGTGTGTCCTGTGCCCAGCTTGTGTAACACGGCGATCTTACCCTGCGCAGATTTGGACCAATTGTGCAAAGAATTGCCTGATGGTCACTATATGTGTAGAGACTTGACACCGACCAAGTGGCGTTTCTTGATAAAACTGGGCTGGCGAACGTCAGGTCTATTATCGAGCCTCGTCCTGCTTTAGTGTAGGTGTGTGCGTTGCCGGAGTTCAGGAGCGTCACATTGAGCGATGCGAACGTATCCAGCAATTTCCTTCCCCTTTCCGTAGTCCATTTACTACCCCACTCTGTTGCCCAGGCATTGAAATCTCCTGCAATAATCACAGGGGAACGTGCTCTCGCGTCTTCTACGATCTCGTCCAGTATTTCGGCATACTCTACGATCAGCGTCCTGGGCGGAATGTAGCAGCTATAAAAATATATGCCACTAAATTTGACCCTCACGAATCCCCTGGACGAATGCTGCTCCCTCAGCTGTGATGCAGGTTCTCCGCAGCTCCAAATGGCTGATCCTTGATGTTCGTTTTGTAGCCAGCTCCCGTCCTGTTTGGCGCAGAAGGGCTCACTCAGGATGGCTACATCTACACCGTGCTCACGCACTGTCTGTGTTAACAGGTCCTGTGCGCTTCTGCAGTGATTGAGGTTAAGTTGGAGAAACTTAATTTTGCGTCCTTCTTACTGCCTTCGCGTACAACGGGCAGGCTCTGCTGAGCGTATGGTGGCTCGTTTTGTGGGCTCCAGTTCTGGTGCACAGAATGCATGTGTATGTGTATGTGTATGTGTATGTGTATGTGTATGTGTATGTGTATGTGTATGTGTATGTGTATGTGTATGTGTATGTGTATGTGTATGTGTATGTGTATGTGTATGTGTATGTGTATGTGTTTTTTTTTTTTTTTTTTTTTTTTTTGTATTCATTTATTGGCTATCTTGACATTAACAATAATTTAACGAAATTTTAATTTAAAAGAAAAGAAAAGAAAAAAGAAGGCGCCAGCTGTCTGCGGTACGGCCGATAAAGCATTGCTTCGCAGACTCCTTGACTCCTCCTTGACTCTACTCCATTCTTCTGCGCCGTTCGGCTCGCCTCAGCTCAGTCATCACTCTGGCTGCAAAGGAGCAGACTGCGTTCCATTTCTGTAACGACTCCAGCATTCCCTGTACCAAGTTATCCACGGTTATGGATCTTCCCATAGACTCCTCCAGCTCCTGTCTTTGCGTGCTGAACCGCCTGCACTTGAAAAGCACATGATGCGCGTCTTCCACCGTGAACCGTCCGCAGTGAGGGCACTCATCCGAATCATCATGGCCAAAACGCTTTAAGTAGCTTCGAAAGCATCCGTGGCCAGATAAGAGTTGCGTCAAGTGGAAGTTGACTTCTCCGTGTTTTCTGCCCAGCCATGTTGACAGATTAGGTATAAGCTGGTGTGTCCATCGTCCTTTAAGGGTTCGGTCCCATCGACCTTGCCACCGCATGATGCTGCTCTGCCTGGCTGCATTTCGTTGGTCTGTCAGAGATGACCCTGCTGCCACAACAATTCCTTGCATTTCGATGATCAGCTCCGTGATCGGGATCATACCAGCTATGACCAGTACTGCATCGTCAGAGATCGTCCTAAAGGCGCAACTCACCTGGATGGCACTCAGTCTATACGTTGAGCAGATTCCGCGGCAATAACTGGGCACAGATACTGCTCTACCCCATACAGGCGCTGCATAAAGAATTATTGCCCTAGTTACGCTCATT
>JAWNMD010000428.1:0-27245 GCA_035044365.1 Drosophila neotestacea
ATGACAAATCTGAAATCTATTCTACGCCTTTTTAATACATTTAAAAAATATTTAAGATTTATCAAACGTCTGAACAATTTGTTTGACATTTGAAAGCAATGCTTGCTTGTTTTGAGGAACACCAAAAATAGCTTTGGAGTTGCTTTTGGGTTGCTAGAGTTTTGTAGAACATACCTGTATGCATAGTATACATTTAAAAACGTTTTTTATGTTACTACTAGAATACAGTTAACTAAAAGTTTAAAAGGGAGATTTGCAATTTTTTAGATAAACTCCGATTCAATTGAGACATCATATGATATTCTAAATAACATTCCGCATGAAAATTAATTAAGTTCTGCCAAAGCTATGCAGGTTTTGAAGTTTAACCCTTTGGTAAACAGAATCAAATTTAAAGTATTATTTATTAGACGATTTGATTAAATGTATAAAGGTATATACAATATGTAAGAATGTAGTTATTACATTCTTTGTAGATATAGACTCGTAGTCTGTTAAAATTAGGATTTCTGCTGAAGTGTAAGACACTGAAGGATGAGATATCCATAGTCACATGGAGCTGTTGTGCTCATTCCATCGTATTGGGTCAAACAGCTTTGCAATAGAACTTTTTCCATAGAATTGGCCTTGTCTCCGATTCGCTCCAGACTAAGTTTGTCATTCTCGCCAATGTAATCTCTGAGTAAACATTTGGCATAGCACTTGATATTATTGGGGATCTTCTCGGCAGGTGTATTGGGCGATAGGGTCTCCAGTTCGGAGTGTTTAATATTATGGATTTGAAGACACTCGTTGGCTGTATCGCTGACGACAACAGAAACCATCTATAGATATTTAAAAAAATATATATTTAATATTAATCTATATGTAGAACTCGGTTAACTTACCAAGAACATTAACAAATGTTGCATTTGCATTTTTCGATATGAATTTGAAGCGATTCACGTGAACATCCGTCAAGCGAGCTACTGAATATAAAATGCCCTGTTTAACTACATATATGATGTTTATACTTCATTCAGTCTAGGTCATTAGTTAGCTCATATCTAAGTGTCTGTTTATGAAGCAGTGATTAAAACATGCAGGGTATGTTCAGTTTGCGCTAGTCTATGTAACAGGCTTAGGAAAGATATCTCTTTCTTCGCAAACAAATTGTAGCTTATTTAATTCCTCATTTTGTTATACTAAATTGTAAATCAAAATAAGTATAATATAATATTATAGAAAATAATTATATATGTATTGTAATAATTTTATTTAAGTAGAATTTTCAAATTTTTTAAATTATAAATAAACTAATACTAATTCGAATGCAGTTTCAAATGAATTATTACAAACATAAAAATAAATAGAGTTGTAGAAAGTAAGCTACTTGCAGTATGCATACCCTAAAATGAATTTCATAATAACAGGGTATTAATAACCTATTTGATGAGTTTTTTTTATATTTTAAACTTGTTTAAGTGCTATTTGTGTTTGATTGCTGTTATTATTTTGCCCATTTTTGACATTCATTTGTAGTTACACTGGTTCAAATCGGGCTTTAAGATCTCATAAGTACATATAGAGATAGATACGCATATGCTTGTGAATATTTGTGTATGTCAGTATATTTGGTTACGTATATATGTTTACTATATGCATACAATTAACTCTGGCTTCGAGGTTAAAACAAAATATGAATTATTTGAGATTTTAATATTTTTGTTGGTTACTGAAAAATTGAAGCAGAAAGTCAAGTTTTATTAAAAATGAAAATAAAAGCTACCTAAATCTGCATCTTTTCTATATTCCTCCCAATCAAAATTAATTTAAATAAATTAATTAATTTAAGAAAGTCAAGTTTTATTAAAAATTAAAATATATTCTATATTCTATATATCCCCAAATCAGAATTCATTTTGGTTTAGTACTTCAACAAAATCTGAAAACTGTTTACAGGGTATCATGAAAAGCACAACATTCTCTTATAAATTTGTGTACCACAAAGTCACTTTGGTTGTGGTCAATTTTGGAACCATTAAAATTGAAATGGCAAATTGCAAATTGCTAAACAAATAGGAGTAAATGCAGCGGATGTGGAATGACGAACTAATAAAGCCCATAAGCAAATAAAGAGGCAGACAGACAGGAAGAGGACTTGGACTTGGACTTGCACTCACATTGAATGAAGCCATTTGATTGGAGGCGTGGCATATGAAGGAATATGAGAGAAATGGGAGGATTTGGTAGGAGCACGGGTTATGGACATTGGCAATGCCAAAAACCGCAAATTTCAATTTTCTAAGCAAATCATACGTAAAGTTTTCAAGCGACTTGCGAATGAGCCGAATGGAAAGCCAATGTAATCAGCCGAGCGGTTGACTTGGCCTTTCATCAGGAAACACAAATACAAATACAAATATATATATATGTATATATATAAACATGTGTACATATATGTATACACGTATGTGATGTCAGGACTCTGGCGACTCCTTGGCGACAAAACTTTTGCTGGCCAATCAAGCAGAGCCAAAAGCTAAAGCCAATGTGAAAGCCAAAGCCAAATGGAAAGACAGCTCGACAAGTTTTAAGTAAATCTAAGCAAAATTACAAATTATGCAGAGGAGGTGGAAAATGAAGTCCACAGACAGGAAAATGCACAAATGTGGGCGTTGCGAAAATTGCTGGGGCAAATTGAAGGGTCAGAAAATTGATCCTTTGGTTGAAATGCGACAAATACATACCATAGTTGTGGACGGCAATGGACAACCGTGTCCCTAATGCAGTTATAAGACCCACAAAGCACATCCCATACACTTTACGGTCCACACTTAATTGACAATGCAAATTTAATAAACATTTGCAAAACTTGTAATCGAATTAGCTCCCCCAAAACGAAAAATGTTCATAATAAGTATAAGCTTCTAGCCTAATAGACATTTTGGGGTTGGGGTTGGGGGTGGTCCTGGTTACTTTTGGCTTATAATTCAATTTGAGCTGCTACCAACAAACCACAAAAGAGTTTTCAGCACTTATGCATCAACTAAGGATTCGGTTTGGCTTTCGGGTTGTGACTTCAACTAGGACTCGAGCTTATGTTTTGAATCTGAGTTGGAATTGGGGTTTGAGTTTGAGTTTATGTTGAATTTGTGGTTGGGGTTCTAGTCACAGTTACAGCTACAGTTACAGCTACAGTTACAGGGTCGCTCTCGATGTGTGTGGGTGTCCAAATCCCGTTTTGTCCCTTTGCCAAGCAAATAAACTTTGCGATTTCATTGTGGCCAAGAAAAGCAGTTGACTGCAGACCATTTTGGCCATTGCATTTTCTTTGGAATGATTCAGTTACTGTGTTCCACAAGAACATACCGGCTGAAACAGGCCTAACCACTGAAACGTGCCTTAACTTATAAAATATTGCAAGGCAGCTGCCAATTGCAAAAAACCACAGGATTAACATTGTGACCCCAAGAGGAAGTAGTAATACTCTAACTTCAAATAAAATCGAATGTGTTTTATATTAAGTAATCAATAATTCTTGAATCATTTTTATTACATTTTATAATGTTGCATTTAAATATCTTAAAATAAACTTGATTTTGTCAGAATTTTAAAGTTATGAATGCTATACTTCCAAGTACATAGAACAAAATGCTGCTTAAATTAAGTAATAAAAATTAAATCAAATAATAAAGTTCACTATTGTATTTCCAATTAATTAACTTAATATTTAAGTAAATATTATTTTATCAAAATTTAAAAGTTAAACTGAGCTTATTTGCAAGAATTTTAGAATAATTATTTAAACAATATGACACTTTATTTTAAGTATCAAAACATTTTTTAATTTAAGTCATAATTAAATATGATTTTGTTAGAGTTCTAAACTTGAAGTTGAAGTTAAGTCTATATCCAAGTAGAATCGCATGTCTTTTACATTTTATGAAAAATATTAATTTGAATAATATAACTAAACTTTACATTATTAACTGCTGTAAAGTTAAAATAGCGCACAATTATTATTAATGTTATTTTGTTAGAATATCCAAATCACTGTTAGATTGAAAATAAATCTATTTGTGTTTAAACTTCCAGTTCCAAGCGAACTTTATAGAAATGGGATTAGGTTTTTGGTTATTTTAAAAATTGTTATCATATAAAAGCTTTTAAAATCACATATTAGAGAAAGTTAAAGTAAAAGCAAGAATAAGCTTTAGTTTTTTAGAATCAATGCGAAACTCTTCAAGCGGAAACGTATCTCAAATATTGTGAGACATTGATAATTTTATTGCATACTTTTAGGCTTAATTATATCGATATATACGTTATCGTTTTAAGAACCTCTTCGAATTAACTATTTGGAAAATTTGACTTATATTGTAGTAATCGTAATAATTCCGCGTTAATATGATTACATTAACATTTAATTATATTCTGAACAATAATTATTCTGATTAGTAATAATATCTGAAGAGATGGAGGACAAGTTCATCTTTTGTAAGCTGCGTTACAATCCACATGACAGAGTAATGATAACTTTCTGGTGAGTGCTTAAGATACCACAGTGGCACTTGTCGTTGGCCCCAAGTGGTTTTGCCTTTTTTGGGCACCCCACATTTTCAGTGGCTCAAGGGGCGCCACCTGTTATCGAGGGGAGGCAAGTGGGGGAGGCCTATCGCAGAAGCACTCGACATTAAAATGCTGGCAATGTGTAATAACTGAAGCTGCAAGAGGATAGAGGATGGAGGATGGAGGATGGGAGTATGGGAGAATGGAGACTGAGACTCTGACTGAGACTCAGGCTGAGAGTCTTCTGACAGGACGCTGAGCTAGCAGCAGTCAAGGATGTGACAGCGCTGAGCCCATTTGACACAAGCATAATATAATAAAAACCGCAAACAAGTAATGCCATCCTAAACCCCTAGACGATTCCTTGCCCCTTGAAGTGGATCAAACAGAAGGCAGGACACCATATCAACGGACGGAGAGTCCAAGTTGATTCCAAGTCCAAGAAAAAGGAAGCAGCATATAAAGCAAGCGGATAACCACGAGGATGTGTGTGTGTGTGTTGGGAAGAATGCCAACGATGACTATGAAGTGTTCTTTTAGTCTCTTCTTCTCGGTCTCGGTCTCGGTCTCGGTCTGGGCCTGGTCATGTTATGGGCCTGGCTGTTATCCTTTTTGGCGTGATTAAGCCACAAGTGCGTGACAATTTAATGCGACATTTATGCCCAAGACAAGAGATTACTATTGAAATCGCGTGACAACAACATCAACAGCAACAGCAACAGCAAATATAATAATAATAATAATAATAAAAATAATAACAACAATGATAATAACATCAGCCAGCGTAACAACAACAACATTGAAAGTTGCTTAACACCCACCACGCTGCTTATTTATTTATTTTTGCCATTTGACACCTAAGTGACACATTGTGTTTGACGCTCTGAGAGATATGAACACGGATTGTTGTGCAACAGCAACAGGACATCGCATCACAGTCATCCTGCCACACAAATCCACTTTTTTCCTATTCCGTTTTAGCCAACAAAAAAATAGATGTCAAAAATAAATAAAAACAAACTCCAAATAATATTGATTTATTTAATGCAATTCTACATTTAAAGTATCCTTGTTTCCGACTCAAATTTTGTCCATAAATTCAACTCTTTAGTCTGTGCTATGGTTTTTGAAATAATTTCAGTAACATTCCTTGAATAAAAATGAATAGATTAATTATATATATTTATATTGTATTGTTACTTTTAATTATGCAATGTTTCATTTGGTATTAATTTAAATTTGTATAATATAGAATTTCTTAAATTATCCTTAAATTCTCGACTTGACTGCTCGGTAAACGTCAAAGACGGAGCAACAATTAAATATTCATAAACATTCGAGTTTTGTTGGCTTGACTTTGATAATAGCCTTAATTAATTAGGCTCAAGAGACAAGTTAATATAAATTCTCAAATTTATTTCAAGTGCGAAATAATCCAAATTGCATATTGAATTTCTTTCCACAAATTTGCATTAAATTTGAACTGTTATTAAATTTTATTTGATGCAAGCAAAGAAATGGACTCGAATTATAACATAATCAGCATGACTTTTGACAATTTCGAGTATTTAAATGTTGCTTTTAGCTGTGAAACATATTCCACACAAATAGGTTTCGAGTAATTTCAATAAATGGCATTTTAATTGAATTCCTTAGAAATATCTTTCTCATTCCTTTAAAATACATGTTGTTGTATTGCAACAATGAAATTTGTGCGCTTCACCTGGACATGCGGCCAACAAAAATGTTGGTTTCTTGTCTTCTTGTCTGGCCAAAATGGCAATTTCCTCCCTAAATACCCATAGTTTCCTCCTTCCTACACTGCCATCTGTCTGCTGAATTAAAATCGAAATCATAACATGTCAACACATTCACATTTTGTAATGCAGCAAACTAACCAAAAATAATAAAAGCCAGCTGGTCAGGCGGCTAGTTCAAGCTGGCTATAATGGGGATGCAGGCGGGGATTGGGATGGGGATGCAGGGGGTCGGTAGACGCAAACAGAGAGCTAAAAATCCAAATGCAAATGAATGAAGCAGTGACGTGGGGGGAAAAAGAAGAGCTGGACATTTTCGACGTATCTGGTTGAACAGGTGTGCCAGTTGCTTTATTCTGCACATAAAAAACTATGCAAAGAACAGCACCTCCTACTCTCTTCCCCCGCTCTCTCAGTCTCTCCAGTCTCTCTATGTTTGTTGGCGGTATAAAAACGTAATAACAAAGTTGGCGCGTTGCTTTTATTGCCTTTTGGCTGCGTTTGGGTTTGTGACTCTGTGCCGACAGTAAAAACTATTTACACACACCTACATAAACACACCAAGGGAGAGAAAGAGAAAGATAGAGAGAAAACGAAAGAGAGAGAGAGGGAATAATGTTTACAAACAAAATGCCAATGGACACAGATGCCATAGAGTGTTGTCATATCAGTGCTAAAGTTACCGCATGGCGCTGAAAAGTATGCAATGCCGCATCACACACACTCAAAGAAAAAGTCATACTAAAATTTAAAATGGAAAATCTTGACTTAGGTATTTGCCATTTTTAAAACCTATATCATAAGTATCATTTACTAAAATGTTCATACAAATCCTAAATCAAAACAAATACCACTCTTCATTTACTGGAGCAATATCTTTAGTTTTTATAATCTAGTTAATTTCGTCAAGATCTAATGACCAAGCAGTATTTCTAGTTTGCATACACTACACATTTTTGAGATAAACAAATCTTACACAAAATAAAATTGAGAATTTCCAGTATAAAATGTCAAGATTTGAATGATCTGGAAGATCCTTAAGTTGAGTACGAAATACTTCATTTAAATATGGTTTTCTATTTCCCTTCCAGCATATATTTTTACCATCAGAGAGTTTTAAAATTGAGCCAAACTATTTAGTTTGACAGAATATATACAAACACATACTTGATTTCTTTTTGCTCTGTGTAGTCCTGCAGGAAAAGCAGGGGGTAGTCGGAGGAGCAGGTGTAGGAGCAGGAGCACGAGCAGGAGCAGGAGCAGGAGCAGCATGGGGCAGCATGAGGAGCAGTCAACTTCTTGTTTCTTGCAACAGCAGCAAAGTCGCATTGCCCGTTAGCGTTTTCATTTCAAATTCAAATGCTGTTTGCATAAAAAACGAGGCGAAGACGTCACGTACACTGCCTGCCACACGCTGCATGCCACAAGCTACAATTGCTAGCTGCTGTCCCACTGTGCGATGGCCAAACACGATGGCTATGGCCAAAATATTATTATGACGGTGACTGACTGACTGACTGACTGAGGTGCCTCTGTGTGTTGGAGAGAGATAGAACATTGCCAAGTGACAATAACAACAACAATAAGGAGAAGTGAAGGAAGTGCAAGAGGAGGAGGAGGAAGAAGGAAGAAGAGTGTAAAGCATTGGCCTTCGGCATTTCACTGTTTGCTATGTCGTTGGCCGCTAGGGGGCGCTGCACGGTCGCGAGCCAAAATCGAAAATGAAGCAAAATTGCCAAAGATGCACCTTTGGGGCAACACAACAGCTGGCATCGACGCGTCGGTGATCTGGCAACGCTGTGTTGCAGCCAAACATCCAACAGAAAAAGAGATAGAGAGCGTGTGTGGGAAAGAAAGAAAGAGAGGAAGAAAGTGTGTGTCCGGTGTCCTGCATGCTCTGTGTCTGTGTTTGGTTAAATGGATTGTTTACTTTGATTACAAAAATATGGCAAATGTTTGCACGTTTGATGTCTCACTGCATGTGTGTGTGTGTGTGTGTGTGTGTCTATGTGTGTGTATATATATGTGTGTTTGTCTGACTTTTTATCAGCTAGAGATGAGTTACACAAATGCAGTTAAATATATCGCTCAATTACTTTGAGCACTTGGGATTATGACTCCTATTTTGAATGTGGATTTTGAAGCCTGAATATTTTTAAGCGATCAAATGTTAGCAGCTTGGCTTTAGAATTTTGTTTGTCTGTGCATTTACAAAGTTAGTACTGGGTCTCACACAGTCAAGTATGCTCCACTTTAGTCTTTGGCCATTTTTTTTGTAAATACCCCTGCCGATAGAACCATACGATAGTTTTCTTTTCTGTAATGTGAATGCATGAAAAAGAGCGTTAAGAAAATGTAATTAAAAGGAAAATTTAGTATAGATATGTTATTTGTATTTCTTCTGTATTTATTAAGCTCTTATAATTCCCAAACGGTTTGTCGTCCATTAATAAATCTTAACATGTTTCGTCACAATATCATCTCTAGTGCAATAAATGCAATGGCAACGCCACTCAAACATAGTCCAAAAGCAATGGCAAAGGGGTATGGATGATAAGGGGATCGTCAGATTGGAAATGAGGAAAGGAGAATGAAAAGACAAATGCCGTTTGATGCTGCGCGCATGTTAAATCCGAAAGCTAAAATTATTGCAAAAAAAAAGAATCTGCTGTTATACATTTGACTTTGGTTTATTTTTATGAATTTTCAGTGGAGTCGCCATCGTCATCGCCATTGCCAGACACGCCCCACCGCCCATCGGGAGCTGTTCTTCCTCTTCCTCTTTCTCATTCATTTTTGGAGGGGATTTTACTGTAGGGCAGGTGGTTGGAATAACAACAAAGGATTGAGGATTGTACGAAGGGGTATTTGGTTAAACTGAGTATATTTTGTTGAATGTTGACTGCTGAATGGTGAACGGAGTTTGAATGGAATTCTTTATGACGTGTTTGAATGTCGACATTCTATGGAGATAGTGCAGACATTCAAAAAACCAAGTGGGAACAAAGAAGAAGATGTGGAGTAAAAAATGCGGTGATAAGAGATGATAAGATGAGATACCAGTAAATTGATTGAATTATAACTGGAAGAAAATTTGAGGAATACTTAGAGAGTCTGTTAATGAAACTGAAAAGAGACGCAAACAGAGGGAGAAAGAGAGCGAAAGAGTGGAAGACAGAGACAGACAGTGATAGAAAAAAATTAAGAGACAGAGAAAGGTTGGGAAAGACAAATGGATTAAAATAGGTCCATGGATCTCCTGAGATCACAATTCTCGTAAAGAAATTAAGGGAAGTGAGGAGAAATTTACGGAAATATTGTTGAAAAATATCTCTATATTTATAAATAATATAAAGAGGTTAGTAAAGGACAATATAACTTATTAAAGGAATAAATATCAGCAAAAAACTGTAGATATTGACATCCAAAAAAATATCACATATACATAATACCATATCAAAAATACTACATCGTAAATAAATAAATAAAAAAAGTTACTGTTTAACTGAACAATTTGGTTGAAGCTCAGTTTGCCAAAACTAAAAATGGTTCGATTTATAGATTCGATTCAAGGTTTTAGAAAGCTCTTAATGAATCTATTCTATGGGAAACGGTTTTTTCAAACTTGTTTATAATAGTTTCGATAGACAAAATACTTTATTACAACAATAAAGGGTAAATCAAGTGTATCAATAATCTTCATTGATGACTTAAAGCCATTTAGTGAATCATTTATCACCTGCTTAACCTTTTCATTTAACATGAACTATCATTACAACTATTCTCATAATTTTCGTCCCGTCTTTCGCCGTTTACGACATGTTTGCACTTCATTGCGAAATTAATTTTTAGACCCAGTACTTTAAAAAAGTACAAATGGGTCTATTAAGTTTGTGCAAAAAAAAGTGCGTAACAGGCAGAAGGAGGCGTGGCAGACCCCATAAAGTATATATATTCTTGAGCAGCTACAGCCGAGTCGATATAGCCATGTCCGTCTGTCCGTCTGTCTGTCCCTTTTTTGAACACCTATATCTCAGAGACTATAAGAGCTAGAGCCACCAAATTTGGCATGAAGGTTCATCTATATATTGCATTGATGAAGTTTGTTTTAGAATTTTGCCACGCCCCCCTCCGCCCCCGTAAATTTGAAACAAAATTTCAAAGTCGAATAACGAAAGCACCTTTAATGCTAGCGATATGATTTTTTTCACACATGATAAACTTTATAGTCCAATCCTGTCCTGAAAGTTTTATCCGGATCGGATAATAAACGGATAGTATACGGCTGATCGAAATTTCGAAAATATGAACACCTAGATCTTAGAGACTATAACAGCTAGAGACATCAAATTTGGTGTGTAGGTTCATATATGTCTCCCATTGATCAAGTTTGTTTTAGATTTTCGCCACGCCCCCTTCCGCCCCCGGAAATTGAAATACAAAATTTCGAAGTCGAATTGAAGGAGCCCCTTTAATGTTAGCGACTTGATTATTGCTATATATAATATACACTATGGTCCAAACCTGTCCAGAAAATTTCATTCCAATCGGATGATAAACACGGAAGTTATTCAACTAACAATGCTAAAGGCAAAAGGAAGAAGAAGAGACGCTAGCGACCTCTGAGTTTATTAACTTCGTAGTGGCGCCATCTATTGTTTGGTACGCATTATTGAAGAACAATCAATAGTGAACGGTTTGCACTCAAAAAGTACTGGGTCTCCTACTGTCGAGCTTGCTCCACTGTAGCTTACTGTATTTTTAGACCCAGTACTTTAAAAAAGTACAAATGGGTCTATTACGTTTGTGCAAAAAAAAAAGTGCGTAACAGGCAGAAGGAGGCGTGGCAGACCCCATAAAGTATATATATTCTTGATCAGCATCAACAGCCGAGTCGATATAGCCATGTCCGTCTGTCTGTCTGTCCGTCTGTCCGTCTGTCCGTCTGTCCGATTTTTGAGTTCCTAGATCTCAGAGACTATAAGAGCTAGAGAGACCAAATTTGGCATGAAGGTTTATCTATATCTTGCATTGATCAAGTTTGTTTTAGATATTTGCCACGCCCCCCTCCGCCCCTAGAAATTTAAAAACAAAATTTTAAAGACGAATTACAAGAGAACCTTTAAGACTAGCGCCTTAATTTTTTGGTATATATAATACTCGCTATAGTCCAAACCTGTCCTAAAAGTTTCATTCCAATCGGTTGATAAACGCGGACGTTATTTAACTAACAATGTTACAGGCAAAAGGAAGAAAAAGAGACGCTAGCGGCCTCTATGTTTATCAAGTGGTGCCATCTATTGATGGTACGCAACATTGAAGAACTATCTTTAGTGAACGCTTTGCACTCAAAAAGTACTGGGTCTCCTACTGTCGAGCTTGCTCCACTGTAGCTTACTGCATTTTTTTAAATGAAATCAAATATTGAATGAAAATACGAAAATAAAAGAGAAACTTATATTTTATTAGCTTTGGCAACAAACGGACATTCCCAATGGCCACGCCCACAATGCCAAATAGTTTTATACTCCTCGACTAAGCTCTATGCACATATATTTGTCTATTTCAGTTTTATTTTTTTTGTTTCTCTTAGCGCATTTTATTTTATTAATGCGAATGTGCTTGGCAAAATAGGAGGAAGTGGGAATGAGGTTGGAACAGGGAACTTGGAATGCCAGGATGTGCCCAGGACGCTATTATGGCAGCTATTTGTTAGCACACGAGTTGCCCGACCGACAGGCATCCCACTCACTAAAGGGGGAACCCCCCAGAGGTTGGATAACGGGGCGTATGCGCTACACACGGATAATTATTCTCGCGCTCGGCGGTCCGCCCAGAGACGACGACCACATGTCGCTCATGATTAATTGAAAGATTCTCTCAACTGTTTCACTTTGTTTGTCCTTTATTTTCTATTTTTTTCTCATTCATTTTCTCTTTTTTGTTTTTTGGTTTTGGTCGCTACTTTTCGAGCAGAGTTTGTGTGGCGTTTTGATAAATTGAAACAGCCTTCAAATTTCAACAAATTTCTACGATTGTCGAGCGGTTTGCATGGCGAATGTCAACATCAAGGTCCGACAGGCGACAGCTGCTGGACAGGATTAGCATATGGAGTATGCGGAGCAATGAACTTTTTAACCCTTAAACAATGCCAATTTTATACTTGAAAACTATTCAAAGTTTCTTGTAATTATAAGAAAATTTATAGTTTCCAATTAATATCAGCAAGCTTCAATGTAGGATTGTAATTCTGTATACTTTAGCTACACTTAGTTAATTCTTTCATAAGTATTCTAAATTGTTGTGCTTTTTATAGCTTCACTTCTTCGTTAAACTTTCCTGAATATTTATCTAGCTATTTTAATTAGTGTCAGCTAGTTTTCAATTGTGCAATTGAGTAATTTGCATAGTAAGCCATCTTGTGCTTCTAAAGCTATTTTCGAAGAATTATAAAAGTAGATGCAGTCTTAAGTGTTTTCCGTTTATAGTGTATACTTATGAATTTAAAATATTTCAAGGAATGTTTTTGGACCTTGTTATTTTTTAAATAAAAATAGCCTTTACATTGATGTGAATCTTATTTATAGTTCTAAAGTTAATTTTTATAAAGTTTATTTATCTGCATTTAATTGACATAGTTGCTCATCAAAGTGATGTTCCTAGTTATGCCGAATAGTCGACGGAGAATCAAACAAATTGAAATGATAACTTCTTAATGATTTTCGTTTACTTTTGATACCCTTACTTTATTATTTATTACTTAATAATTTACGTTTTCCAAAAGAGCAAAAATAACTTTCTTTGAAAATGTTTTATTTATGCTTATTATTATTTTAAATAAAATCAGCGAAATACTCTATATCTAATAATTATTATTAGAATTCTAAATTTCATTCACATCTTAATTTTTTTTTTTTAGATATCTTAAGATCAATTCTTCCAATTAAAGTAGGTACATATAAAGGCACTTTTCAATCGCAGTTTAGTTAAGAATTGATCGTCAGCAAGAGCATTTGTTAGTCGACATATTGCCATTAATTTATGAAATATGATGCCACTACAGTGGCTTTTTATCAGTTACAGTCTTGTTTCTTGACCGGGTTCTCTGTACTCATTAGTTGTGTCTTCAAAACGATAAACATGTTCCAGATAAGGTGCCACTTAAGGTGGCAACAATGCTATCAATAGATGGTGCTACTATGACAGCATCACCATTTCTCGGGTAGTTTCAAAATGTCAGAGCACAAAATCACATTTGAAGACCAGCAACAGGAGCAGCTGGTGACCGTCACCAAGAAACGTGATGATCTTCATGTGTTCCTCGCCGGTTCTAGGCCAAGTGTCTATCGACTATCGAAGCGTCAATTGCTTTTGATAATGTTGCTCTGTGGCTCATCGCTAATTGTACTTTATGCCTACTGGGATGTGATGATGCTCACCGCATTGAGTCAGAATCGTGATCAGGAAAATCAGATCACTATCGAACCACTTGGATTGAAACTGGAACGAGAGGTGCGTGTTCTCTGCTGGGTCCTAACCACGCCCAAGTATCACAAGTCTCGAGCGGTGCATATACAACGAACGTGGGGCAAACGATGTAATAAGATCTACTTTATGACCTCGGAAAAGGACGATGAGCTGGAGACCATTATTCTTACCAAACCAGATAAATATGAAGTGCTTTGGGGAAAGACTAAAGAGGCATTCACATACATCTATGAGAACAAACTGGATGAGGCCGACTGGTTCATGAAGGCCGATGATGATACGTAGGTGAACTAGTGAAAACTAAGAGAACAAGTGGATATAAGGGCTATTTCCTCATCTTTCCGACAGTCTTACAATCTGGATAAACTTGCTTATAAGAGAACACAACTTCACATTATATAGACTGTAAGGCTATCGGCTGGATGAGATAACAACCCTAAGTGAACTAGACTTAATTAATCAGCGATTTATGGATCTGTTAATGATACTGAAACTTTTTGAACTAGTTACCAAGTGCATTATACTCCATAGTGAACTATTTAGTTAATGTTTAGTTAGTTTAGTTAAGGACAGATAAGTTGTTAACTTAAATTCAGCTCGAAGAATTTGTGTAGAGTAATTATTTTCGAATATTTGAAATGCATTTATTTTTAATTTCCCCGTAGTAATAATTAAATGCATTGTTAAGATAATTATAAGTGGAAGTTCGAAGGTAGGAGGTCGAAAGCAGAAATATCTCCTGTCATTACCATTTAGATCGATAACGCAAAAGTCGGACAGAATATTTAATCAAAAATGTCTTTCAATCCAAGACTTTACTATGTTTATTAGACTTGAAGAATATCCTTATTTCGTAATCTGTCATGTTTCTAACCTATTTTTAAATGCTAACTTTGTTGTTTCTTTTTTTAGCTACGTTTTTGTGGAGAATCTGAGACACATGCTATATCCGTACTCTCCAGACATGCCAATATATTTTGGCTACAATTACCATCTTTTTAACTCGAATCAAAAGAATGCGGTATGTCAAGAGAAATGTTTACAATTGGATTCATTATGAGTTCCATTATCATCATTCTTTAATACTTATTCTCTCTCTCCCTCTGTCTATCTCTGTCCCTGTCAGACATACATGTCGGGGGGCAGTGGGTACGTGCTTAGCCGTGAAGCATTACGTTTATTTGTGCACGGCTTAAATGACAGCAGCAAGTGCCGGCAACAGGACGATTCCGCCGAGGATGTGGAGGCGGGTGCTTGTCTTTTTCATTTGGGCGTTCCCGCTGGCGATTCACGCGATTCCAAATTGCGTAATCGCTTCTACCCCATGGCGCCATACAGTTCACTACTCTCACATTACAATGGCATGGATTTCTGGCTTTTCAAATACGCCTTTTATAATCCCCGTGCGGTAAGATACTTTCTCTATTTTTCTAAAAAATCACTTATTTCTCTATTTCCATAGTGCATAAATTGTCTCTCCGATTATCCGGTGGCCTTTCATTATGTGGCGCCCGACGATCTCTATGTTTTCGATTATCTCAGCTATAGACACGATCTCTATGGGCGCCAGTCTATTATAGAGCATCTTCCCGAGAAAATTGCACCCGGTCAGTTGGTTATTCCCCCCTCGGATAATTGATAATTTCATTACATATATTTTCTATTTTCTTTTTTTTTGTTTTGTGCTGAAATAAAAGTTTATATTTATTTATTAATATCAAATATTTATAGTTGGTATTATTGTATTTACAAATAAATAACTTTTTTGATTTACATATCAGAAACAGATAGCTTATATTTATTACAACATTTAGGTTATAAAATTGGTCGAATATCTGTCTTACAAAATTGATTAGAGATTTATTGAGAGTTGAATATTTGTATCTATACAACTTATATCGTCACTGTTTGATATTAATTGATTCATATGTACTATAATGTGTAGTACACTTTATTTCTAAATTATATTACCAGGCCACAATTGAAGCGATTCTTGGCAGCGGCTTTTCACATATATATAGCCTCAGCTCATCGCATGCCCTATCATTAAGTCCTCTGTAATCATTTTCAGTTCGTCTAAAGCCAAGCTCATCACAGCGTTCATTACCTCTCCAGTTATCAGGTTGGACTCGACCCCAAAGTCCACCGATTATAGGTTGACCAGTAGAGAGCCACACATGCCTTCCCTGCTTTCCCAAGTCATATCCCGAAGTCCAGTATAGATCTTCGATATTGTTATCTGCCAAGTATTTGTTAATCATATTCCATTCTTTGATTGTTTGAAAAGAAATTAGCTCAGCATCCATTGCATGACATCTTTCGTTGGTCACAAACCAGTTTGCTTTCAATTCCAATTCTATATAGTATAATCCTTCACCAAGCTCCACGAAAGGAGCTGTTTTAAAGCCATGGGGAATACCTAATTAAATAAGGAGTGAAAAACATTATCCTTAATTGAATTCACCTTCAATATCGTACCATCTTTAACTTGAGTGGTTATATTGTACGACAAACTTGTTGTCAAGAAGCTAAAGGCAATCAGGATAGAAACTTGAGTCTTGAACATTTTCTTATTACTGAAATATTCTTCCGTATTCGAGGTCTTATATAGCTCCAAAACAAAAATAAATAGATAATTTCGAGATATTCAGACTGTTTAATATGTGTTTTTACGGCTTAAATGATAAGGTTTTTATTCTTAGCAAATGGATTAAGAGATAACTGATGCTATATTAAAGATTAAAGTGATAAGTGGTAAAACACTAGAAATGGGGCAAGGTCAGTAGTGGGGAAAAGCAAACACAATTATTTTGTTGAATAACTTTCGAGCATTTTTTATACGATCGTGGTTAATTTTTCAGGACAGGAGACGGGCATATATCGTCTCGGCTGTTGATCCTGATCAAGAATAAATATATATACTTTATGGTCTCTGCCACGCCTTATTCTGCCTGTTGCATTCTTTTACTTTTATAAATAGTAAACGCATTGAGTAGAAGACAGATTTCATGTTACTTTAAACTACAAATAGTTTCATGTTCATTCATAATAAATGTAATGTTTTTTTTTTTTGAAAAGAGAAATTAAATTATAATTTTCAACCGTAAGAAATAATTGATATGCAATGTGTTGTTAATTTTTTATTTTCATTGTCTCTATATATTACCAAATTACAATTGTTGTGGTTTTGGGTTGAGATCTTTCACAAATATATAGATCTGGCTTATTGCAAGATGCATCCTTAAGTCCTCTATAATCGTTTTCAGTTTGTCTGGAACCAAGCTCATCACAGTGTTCAATGTCTGTAGCTTTGAAATCCTCATACTAAAATAGCCATCTCAGAGATCCTTTTGTTCACACGGACGGACGGACAGACAGACATGGCTATATCAAATCGGCGTCTGATGCCGATCAATAATATATATACTTTATGGTACGTCTCTTTTTCCTTGTTACATACTTTTACTTTGTGGACAAACCCCCACAGGATATAAAAATGGTTCACATATCTTCTTCTATCTTCATTTACATACGAATTATTTTCCTATTCCTTTAGTTTTTCCTTGGCAAGATTCTGTTACATTTCAGTCCCTTTTATTATTTTTCACATAGAAATACAAGTATTTCTGGACACACATTCCAGAGCTATACAGAAATGGGTCACATATCCAATGGCGAAAAGGAAAACTGCAAATTGCTAGTTTATTTATGAACACAAATCTTTTGTACAATTTGACAAAAATCTATTTTTTTGTTGTGAAGAGAGGGAAAAGTTCTTGGTGGAATCTTGGCTAAACAAACAAAAAGTCGTCTGTGGTTGGTCCTCAGTCTGTTAGGTGGTTGACTGCTGGATAGTCATTAGTCCGTCTCACATAGCTGGTGGCTGCAGCTTCTAATTGGCGTCCAGGCAACATGAGCAGAGTTAAAGCAGAGCAACAACAAGAATGGGGAACAATGGCCATGGCCATGGGCAAGTGCAGTGTCTATACACACTTTTGTAATCAAATGAGGTAAAACAAGGTATGCTGATAATGAAGTTCAAGCTTATCATAATGATGTTGACGTGAATGTTGATGTTGATGTTGTTGATGATGATGATGATGATGGCAATGCCAAAAGCCTAAAGCTCCACAGGCTGGTATAGAATCAACGTCAAGGCAATATCTAGAGGGAAAGTGCAAAGAGAGAGTGAGAGAGAGAGAGACAGAGAGAAATAGGCTGGCATTTGAAATTGCAAATTATGTTTTTGGCCATGGTCAAAATGAGGCGACGACAGTCGGCAGTCAACGCGAGGAGACGAGACGAGTCGAGAGAAAATTCAGAGTGAGAAAGAGAGAGATAGAGAGGGAGCACTGTCTGCCGAGCTCCTAATTATGCAAACTACCTGCAGTTACTCAATTAATCTTGATTACGTTTGTGTTATCCAAATATAATTATGTTGGTATTAATTACATTGGCCAAAGCGGTAGCCAGCACTCAACACTGAACCTGGCTAACTGCAGGACATTTCCAAGCTTTCTCCCTACCTCTCTCTCTCTCTCTCTCTCTCTCTCATCTTCCCCCAGTTGGCAATTTGTGCACCGGAAATTGTCTGCTGCGAGTATTCTCGTATTTGAGCCCGTTGGCCTGGCACTAATATTGCCAACAATGTGAACAACAACATAGTAGTAGTTGGCCAACTAGTCAACCAGCTGGCCAATATCCCAATTGAGCCTACTACAACTTGGCCTTCCCCTCTACCTCCACCTCCCTTATCTCTACATCTACCTCAACCAATACACTTCCAGAGCGAGCATATGGTAGAAGTAACTGGTAGTACCAGGACCAGCGTCAACGCATTAGGTCCAAAGTGTTTGGCATTAGAAACGCCAACAGTGCGCGAGCTCATCATAATCAATGCCAACATTTCACGTGACTTTGACTTGGCTCTAATTGGGCTCTACAACAACAACAACTACAACTACAACTCCTGCAACCGCATTGAGGCAAAAAGGAAAAGTGTGCAATGAACTAAACACCTTCAGCAATTGGGCCAAGTTGTGATGTGTCCTATTAACCTTAATGCTGCCGTGTTGAAATTTATTAGCCATGAAACGAAACTTTCACCGATTAAGCTCAACTATACATGTGTATGTGTATGTGGATATGTATTTATAGTAAGTATGTGTTCCTATTTTCCTAGCAGACAACAAGTACCGCTTAAGCACTTAAAGACGCTGTTCAACATTAACATCTATTTATGACTACAAGCATAATAATGGAATCATAAATTGAACATGCTTTGATAGGAATTCTATAAATGGTTTGCAGTTCAACAAATCTTAAAGCGGTTGAGAAATATAAATACAAACGGGAAATTGTGAATTGATAAAATTCTCTTAAGTAATATCATATCAATGGACTTGTAGCAGCGGATGTCTTAGTACTAAATATTTCTTTACTGTCTATAAACTTAGTTTAATTGTATAAATTATTTAAGAATATGTTAAGAATGTCTCAAGTTAATATGGATTAATTGTAAGTCGATTAACTTTAGTTGGCCCTAAATGATAAAATATAAAAAAACAAACTTATAAGCATTTGTTTTTTTTTGTGATAAATTTTTAAATATGAAGTGCAATTTCTAAAGTTTTTTCTCGCAACTTTAAGTATTGTATTTTTCAGTCAATTTTCGTTGGACTTAAAATGAAGTTGATTTTTGTTAAATTGATTTTAACGCTTATCCTTCATTGATTTCAATTAGTTCATTGTTTTTTTAAGATGATAAAAAAACACACTGAAATATAATTTCAGCAAAATGGCGTCAATTGCATCTTCCGTAGGGGCGATTGAACTGAAAACTATGTCAAATTGTAATAGACAAAGAGCGAGGCAGAGTCAGATGATAAGAGAGATAGAGAGAGATAGAGAATGGGGGATAGAAAGAGGGAAACATAAATGAGAATTGCTGTCAATTGTGTCATTTCTTCTTAATCGTTCAAGCGTCACTGGAGGCGATTTATTTGAGTTGCTTAGAGAAAGAGAAAGAACGACAGACAGAGAGAGAGAGAAATAGAAAAGAATTGTAAGAGAGAGAGTAAGAAAAACGATTGCATTGCTGTAGGTGTCTTTGTATGTCTGTGTGTGTGTGTGTGTGTGTGTGTGTGTGTGTGTGTGTGTGTGTGTGTGTGTGTGTGTGTGTGTGTGTGTGTGTGGGTCACACAAATCATTTTCAGTTTGTACAATTTTTAAGTAAACTTTTGTCTTTTTTGTTTTGGGCCCCAACTTGCTTGCTTGCTGTGCCACTTTTGTTTAGCCGGCTCACACACACACACACACACACACACACATGCACACACACACACACACACCAACACACAGATACACATGGCATACTTGAAATGCTGTTGCTCGGGTGCACTTCCGGTCTTTTCGGCTGCATCGCCATTGACTGTTCAACCATGCAGCTGAACACACACATATACACACTGATACTAACATACATTCATACACCCACACACACACGCACACACACACATACACACGGTATCAGGCTCGACGGCATATCCGGACTGTGTGGACGCTGCCGTTGCCGGCAGAAGCTATCCTTGCACAGTGGCTTAAACAATTTCGCAATATTATTGCATAATAATTATAATTATTTATCTATTTTTATTTATATTTATATCATTAATTAATAACATATGGCTTTTAGATAGTTTACAATGGCAAGCAATTATAATATCTAGACATTGTAAACTGCTGTGAAAAACGTTAAGAGTTAAATCTACATATAACTATTTCCTTAAGTTTTTTTTTTGCAAAGATAATGTCTTCTCTTTGAGTTTGTTTGCTAATTCAATTATGTCTTAATTTACCCAAGAAAGTGAGAAGTATTTAGTTTCCTTTTAAGGAACTGTTGTTATTCATAATAATAATAAAAAACTGCTTAAAAATACTTCTCATCTTCTCTAAAAAGTAACACCTTTTTTTCTAAAGAACATAGCTGCGACCCTAGAAAAACGATTTTTATATTTTAGGAAAATAGAGAAATATATTTGAAGACCACATTCGAATTTTTAAAATGTGGGTAAGATGTTTTTTGTTTTTTTTTTAATTGTGTGACACTGTGCAGCATTGTTGTTGCTCACTCTGGACTGTCAGCTTTTCAGCTTCAAGCCATTGAAAAGTTCTCAGTTGCAACTGCAAATTATGTTGCCTGGTGTGCTGATTGTTGTCGAAGCTCTTGTTGTTGCTGTTGCTCTTGTTGTTATTGTTGTTGTTGTTGTTGCTGTTGTTGCTGGTAGTGCCTGATAATGGCACACAATGTTTATTTACTTGCTTCAACATTTTTGTTGCTGTTGCTGTTGCTGCTGTTCATTTTACTTTATTTTCCATTGCCCCCGATGGCGCCGGCAGAGTCCAGGCGCCGTGTTGCATGCAACATGCTGACAATGAGACACTTGAGCATTTGGCGCCTGATTGCATGCTACACTCTCTCTTGCAACACCGACAGAGACAGAGACAGAGCTAGATTATGTTCTCCTCCATCTCATGCTCGTGCACGCAATGTTTGTCTGCTTTTTGACTTTGACTTAACTTATTTGTTGTCTCTCTGACTTCCACTGTACGTGTGTGTGTGTGTGTGTGTGTGTTAAGCTCACACACACACTTGAGGTGTCCGGCAATGTCGCGACGTCGCTGCCGCTGCTCTGTCGCAGCTGGACGTCGGCGTCGGCGTCTGCACTGCAAAGTTGTCGTGTTGGATTTGCGTAATTTATGCTCTATTTGCCTTTCGGCTTCATTTCACTTTTGCCACTGCTCCTTTTCCAAAGTATTTCAAGCCAACTATGTGTCCTCCTCCTCCTACCCCTTCCCTCGGTGTAGGTGTATATACACATACACATGTATATATGCGTAGCTCGTATCAGGTCTCTAAGCCGTGCAGGATCGACGTCGACATTGATATCACCTGCAATGTGTAACTGAAACAATAACATTACATTTAGTCAAACAACTATTTATTACACTACTAAACTTTATTTACACTACTTTATTAAACTTTGAAACTTCAATTCAAATTATCTATAAGTGATTATTGCTATGTATTACACTTGCGGTAAAATAAATAAGTAAATTAATCAATATCTTTATATTTCTTATGTTCTTATAAATATTTACCGCATTTCAAATCAAAAGATATTAATTATTCTAAATTTATTACCTTATCTTATTACAAATGATTAACATTACAAATATCTAGGTTTAAGCTTACTGATGTGTGTTTACGTTATGTTTTACTTCGTGTTATAATTTTTTTGATCAAGTGTTTATAATTTAATTTTCTAATCCTATATATTTTAAACATAATTAAATGTAAGATTTGTATTTGTATTTTACCTATGTACATATGTCTCTTTATTGAATTAAAGTTTTGCTTAATAATTATTTAGTATAAATACAATACTGTCTACTTATTTTCTTATGAGTTCCGTGATCCTAAGTTTTTACAAAATAGAGGAATATATGAAGCATGTAGAGTATTGCAAATTCGACCTCAGATTGAACTCCAGATCCAACTGCGTTCCAGTTGAGCTTTGTTTGCTGCATTATTTTTATAACATTGCTCAATATGAGAACTCAATAAATTTGCCTTACTTTGGCGGCTGTGCGAGCCATTTCAACAGGCGATTAGTTGCCAGGTGCCCGTTGCTTTTGGCCAGGCTTTCCGACTTGGACTTCTCCCACCACCTTGCCACATTTGGTGGCAGCAGTCAGTTTTTGTGCAACAGTTGAGTGCCAGGGGTAAATTGAATGGCAGGCAGTGGGCACACAGTCAGAGTCTAGAGCCTGTTGCCCTGGACAGGAGCAAAAAGGGGCAAAGGAAAAGGGACAGAGAGAGAGAGAGAGAGAGAGAGAGAGAGAGAGAGAGAGAGAGAGAGAGAGAGAGAGAGAGAGAGAGAGAGAGAGAGAGAGAGAGAGCAAGAGATGGAGACAGGTAGAGGGGCATGGTCCTGGATCTGGGTGGCGCCCTAATAGGTTTTACATAACACACACGTCGCAAATAAATCTAAATGCAACAGCGACGACTGAGGCCGAAGCCGAGGAAACTTCATGAAAAATCCTTTAGCAAATAAAATTTACATAGACCACACACACTAGCACACCCACAACACACACACACACACACACACACACGTGGACGTTTTCTTGTGAATTTATTTGAAAATTTATTGAGTTTTCGTGTTAACCATGCATAATTAAGTTTTACCAGCCGAGTCGAGTCGAGTCGAGTTGACTCGAGTCCTGGATAGAAGAAGCAGCAGCAGACTTGGGGCATGAAATCTATTGGACTGCGGCATAAAGCCAAAAAAGTTTTTGTATTTAAATACCCTAAGTCCCCAGGGGCAATGTTGGCTATGTTACAGATCTTTCTCTTAAATCAGGTTAAATAATTGTGAGTTATCGTTGAATTATGTTTAATTTCGGGAATACATTCATACCAATAGCAACAAATATTAAAATAAGATGAAAGTGATAAAGGATTTGATATTAAATTGTTTATATAATGTATATTTAATAAAAAGTTAATGTACTACAAGAATTTAACTGCACATGAAAATGTTTACTGTATTATATTAAATACCTTTAAATATCATGTGTTAAATGTGGTAAGTCAATTTAAAAATATAATAATTAGGCATTTGTGTTGGTTAATTTATCTAAATTCTCTTATTTATCTAAGTATTTATTAATGTTAAGCAATTGAAAGTTATCGTTTAATTATGTTTTCAGCGACATATTAATAAATTGTGAATTCATTTGTATAATTTAAAGGCGCATGAAAGCTTTATTTTTCATATATTAAATATCATCAGTTAACTAATATAAGATGTTTAAAATAGTTGAATTACAATGGGAAACTAAGTTTATTTAATAAGCTTTGAAAGTGCATGAAAGCTCTTTACATAAGAACAGCTGAAAGCTTTTGCAACGATTCTGCGACAGAAAAATAGTTAATTAAAAGAAAAAGATTCCGACTTAAGATAAACAAATAAGGTTTGCTTTGAGTTTAGGTGTTGCAATTTCTGGCAATTCTCGCTGATTAATACTTAATTATTTCTTTTAAATAAAAGCCGTTCATACTCCCTCTCAGTGCCTTTCTACAGGGTACAGGGTATATTTGTACATACTTTGCGTGCTTAGTTGCCGTGTTGTGCCATTCCAGGGGGCGTTAAAAGATAGGCTTTGGATTTATTTACGAGCCAAGCGACGGCGTCGTCTTATGTGTCCTTCTTTAATCCTCTCCTCTAGCAGGCTGTCTTGACAAGTATTGGTTTAATTCAGTAAATGTTGTTTATGCGTCGCGAGTCGCTGAACGTTATGGCTTAAAGGGAGGATGTGAAGGAGCGAGGGAGGAAATCAAGTTATTTGACTGCTGCTCGAATTATTATTCCTGATTGCATTTATTTGCTTTATTTCTCGCACGGAACTCGGAACTTCATCTATAATGCAAGCAACTTGCCAGACAACCGGGCGCCCAGACTCCACTTGCTCAACTCCGGACTCCAGACTCCGGACTGCAGACTCCTGACTCCGGACACCAGTCTCTAGACTTGAGTTGCAACTTACGAGTCCTTTCACGTTGTCCTCGTTGCGTCTCGTGTGCCCTTTTTTTGTTGCTTAAGTGAAATGCATAAAAATCAAATAATTTTCCTGTTTTTCATTTGCCGTTGGAGTCTCCTACCTCCTGTTTCCTTCTTCTCATCCTGTTCCTCCTGCCCTGTTTCTTTCTCTTCCAACTGCTCTCTTTTTTTTTTTAAATATGTATATATAAATATATACTTTGAGCCGGCTGTCTCCGACTTGGGTCTCTCCTCTTGGCTTCTTCCCTTTGAAACTGGCAGGCAGCATTCGAAATGTTAAAAGTAATTTCCTCGACTATAGTTGATAGCCACCGTGCCACTGGCCCTGGCCCTGAGACTCCACATCACTCCACTTCCACTTGCTGCCACTTATTCGCTCTTCCCTCTTCCCTCTCTCCCTTGTCCCACTTTCCGATGCAGCATTAAACTATGCAACACATTTTGCAAGTAGTTTAAGAGCTTGTCCCAGTTGCGTCAAGGTAATGGAAATATATATATGTATATATTTATAGCTATATAAACTATGTAAATCTTTTGTCTGCAGCCAAAAGGTAACTTATGAGAGATACTTGTGGATAAGACATGTATATTCTACTTGTAGTAAGTTGATCTTCAAACTATTTAAAATATTATTTAAATGTATAATAAGTATAAAAAATATTATCAATAAAGCAGGTGCTTTTGATACACAAACTGAAACATAAATAACAGCCTCTGTTTTTATATTATTCATATTATATGTAAACTACTTATGTTATATTTAATTAATTAATTAATTATAAATTTATATTTTAGTTTACATTTAAATTATTTTCTTTGCTTCATTTTATTTTGGCAGTAAATAGATAAATAGGTAAATAAATAAACTTCTAATCGAAAGTTTGTAGCGAAACTAATCGCAATTGGATTAGATATTTTTATGTTAAGGTTGAGTTATGGAGTTTTGAACTCTCTTCTTAGTACTTTATTCAAGTTTAAAATATTATTGTTAGGTACTGAAGTTGTACTCAATTATAGAAAGAGCGGAAATCGTAAACAAATCGTATTTAAAACATGTTACATTTCATTAACTTCTACCTTTAGAAACCAAGAAAAGATTTGATTATCAAGGGATAGACTCGAGTTTGGGATAAACCACAGCTAGAGAACTTGCATTAAGTGTTAGTCTTATAATAATGCTAAAATATTTATATGAAATTATCTTTCATATATATTTCCCCTCCTTGTGGTTGCGAGTCTTAGTTGAAGTGCTTTTTCGGGAACTCATGTCAAAGCATTACCAACAATTGTAGCAATAACTACAACTAGAGTTAGTAGCTGCTACTTATATGGTAACTGTTATTAGCTTTAGTTGGCAAATGCTAATGGGCCACTTCAAGGCGAATTCAAAAGGCTCAGAAGGCGAACCGCAAGCGGAGTCACAAAAGTGGCATTTAAAACTATGCTGAGAAGGCTTTAAGGCGCACGCGTCGTATACGCAATGCCAAGTGCCACGATTTACATTCCTTTTATGTTTGAGTGAGACGGGTGGTGGATGGTGGGTGGTGTGTGGTGTGGGTGGATACTTCAGTGTGGGCTGGTGGTTTATCTTGGCTTGCATAATTTGTGGCATTTGGCTCGGTTTGTCATACGGCAAATCGAAATGTTATTTATATGCTGTACGTGTGCTGAAGTCGAAGCTGAAAGCTGAATCAGAAAGCTGAAACTGAAGCTGGAAGCTGATGACGACAAATGCGAGAATGTCGACGACGTGCAGGGCTTATCGCTGGGCGTGGTCACACTATCTGTCTCTTTTCCCCTCTCTTCCCCTGTCTCTCTCTCTCTGTGTAGCTATATTTATGCAAACATGTTTTTGATAAGATTTTTACGTGTCTACAAATTGAACTTCCCTCGATCTCCATTTTCTCCGCTCTTGCCTGCCTCTAGAAGGTGACCAACTACAACATTTACGTACCCCACGCCCCTTCGCCCCTTTTCCACACGCCCTCCGATTTTGTATCTCGTAAATGGCGCCCAGAAGCGAACAATTTGTATTGGCAACAAACTGATTCCTTTAGCCACAAGTGCCAAGACAATTTAATTAAACAGATTAGCTGTGTGCATTGTTCTTGGCCAACCATTTACCTACTTTGCACACACAAACACACACACACACGCATATACACACGTACACGAAAGGAGCATTCAATGATCTCTTGCCTGCAGCATCTTGAGGCTAAATTCAAACTCAGCCATGGCTGACAGTCGTCTGATAAGCGTAAATAACCAAACTGTCTGCTCGGCTCGATGACAATTATTTCAATACTCTGAAGGTAAAACTTACGTTAGTCGAAGAGCTAAATACACTGCAGTTTGACTTTCATAAAAATAAAGGACGAATGAAAAATAGAAAGAGATAGAGATGAAAATTATTAGACAGACAAATGGATTGACTAAGAGGTAGACAATTGTAAAGATAGATAGATAGATAGATAGGTAAATAGATAGATAGATGGATACATAGATAGATAGATAGATAGATAGATAGATAGATAGATAGATAGATAGATAGATAGATAGATAGATAGATAGATAGATAGATAGATAGATAGATAGATAGATAGATAGATAGATAGATAGATAGATAGATAGATAGATAGATAGATAGATAGATAGATAGATAGATAGATAGATAGATAGATAGATAGATAGATAGATAGATAGATAGATAGATAGATAGATAGATAGATAGATAGATAGATAGATAGATAGATAGACAAAAAGATATATGTAAAGATAGAGGAATAGACAGATACCTAAAAAGAAAGATAGACAGATAAATGAA
>JAWNMD010000433.1:0-186005 GCA_035044365.1 Drosophila neotestacea
ATTGTTCCTATGGCAGCTATATGGTATAGTCATCCGATCTTAACCAATTTTTCTCAAGATCTAGCAGTGAAGTAAGAAATACATAATCAGTGAGTTTTGTTGATATAGCTCAAAAACAACAAAGCTCTTCATACAAAATATTAATTTGCGTTTGATTGTTCCTATGGCAGCTATATGATATAGTCATCCGATCTTTACCAAATTTTCTCAGGATGCAGCAGTAAGTAAGAAATACATAATCAGTGAGTTTGGTTGAGATACCTCAAAAAACAACAAAGCTCTTCATACAAAATATTAATTTGCATTTGATTGTTCCTATGGCAGCTATATGGTATAGTCATCCGATCTTAACCAAATTTCCTCAAGATCTAGCAGTGAATAAGAAATACATAATCTGTGAGTTTTGTTGACATAGCTCAAAAACAACAAAAAAGCTCTTCATACAAAATATTAATTTGCGTTTGATTGTTCCTATGGCAGCTATATGATATAGTCATCCGATCTTGACCAAATTTTCTCAGGATGCAGCAGTGAGTAAGAAATACATAATATGTGAGTCTGGTTGAGATACCTCAAAAAACAACAAAGCTCTTCATACAAAATATTAATTTGCGCTTGATTGTTCCTATGGCAGCTATATGATATAGTCATCCGATCTTTACCAAATTTTCCTCAAGATCTAGCAGTGAATAAGAAATACATAATCTGTGAGTTTTGTTGACATAGCTCAAAAAACAACAAAGCTCTTCATACAAAATATTAATTTGCGCTTGATTGTTCCTATGGCAGCTATTTGATATAGTCATCCGATCTTAACCAATTTTCCTCAAGATCTAGCAGTGAATAAGAAATACATAATCTGTGAGTTTTGTTGACATAGCTCAAAAAACAACAAAGCTCTTCATACAAAATATTAGCTTGCGTTTGATTGTTCCTATGGCAGCTATATGGTAAAGTCATCCGATCTTGACCAAATTTTCTCAGGATGCAGCAGTAAGTAAGAAACACAAATATATGAGTCTGGTTGAGATACCTCAAAAAACAACAAAGCTCTTCATACAAAATATAAGTTTGCCTTTGATTGTTCCTATGGCAGCTATATGGTATGGTCATCCGATCTTAACCAATTTTCCTCAAGATCTAGCAGTGAATAAGAAATACATAATCCGTGAGTTTTGTTGACATAGCTCAAAAAACAACAAAGCTCTTCATACAAAATATTAGTTTGCGTTTGATTGTTCCTATGGCAGCTATATGGTATAAGTCATCCGATCTTGACCAAATTTTCCTCAGGATGCTAGCAGTGAAGTAAGAAACACATAATCCGTGAGTCTGGTTGACATACCTCAAAAAACAACAAAGCTCTTCATACAAAATATAAATTTGCCTTTGATTGTTCCTATGGCAGCTATATGGTATAGTCATCCGATCTTAACCAATTTTCCTCAAGATCTAGCAGTGAATAAGAAATACATAATCCGTGAGTTTTGTTAACATAGCTCAAAAAACAACAAAGCTCTTCATACAAAATATTAGTTTGCGTTTGATTTTTCCTATGGCAGCTATATGGTATAGTCATCCGATCTTAACCAATTTTCCACAAGATCTAGCAGTGAAGAAAAAATACATAATCAGTGAGTTTTGCTGACATAGCTCAAAAAACATGTTATGGCCTGTTTAAAGGAGTAAAAACAACAGCCTAAGAATATACTTTACTTTTTGAAGAACAATTTAAAAAGCTCTATTTCGCTCTTCAAGTATTACTTATCTCGATTCTAATGCTCTGTTAGCTGGAAGTATTTCGAAACTTCGAAGTCAGGCTCAAAGCTTTAAGCTCGCGAGCTTTCGCTCAATTCGGCAATGATCAATCACCTGATTATGCAGTTAGATAAGCTTTGGCTATGTCTGCGAGGGGGTGTAAAGGAGACAACAATGTCATATTCTTCTTTTGTTTCACTTTTCGAATATCCAAATGCAGTCAGTTGCTAGGTGCATGGTTTGGTCATAGAAATCTCTTTGGTCATTGCTAGAGTACAGCCCAAACTAATGGCAAGTGTCTTTGTCAAACTTCTTTCAAGAGGAGTTTAATTTAACTAAAACTTAATTACAAAGAGTGAAAATCAAGTAAAAACCCCAAATAAAAGAAGTGAGGCCAGCAAAGACGCGATTTTTATTGATTCTGTATTTATATATACAGCCTGTTTGGTATGAAATGTGTTAATTAGTTTGATCGACCCTAACCTGACTATGTCTTTAGTGTGAAGTGATTCGCCCATATCCACGTACTCAATCCCTGGTGACGATCTAGGGATATATCGTTGTGATAACGAAGATCAGGATTGGAGCTGGTTTTCTGCGTGGGAGTCACCAGTGAAGGGTTATTCAACGGAGGAGGATCTCGGGCCTTTTCCAGTGGCCATTGCCACAGCCCCTTCATCCTAACCCCCAAACCAGTTTATAACTTTGTGCAGCTATGGCTAAAGATTAATTAAAGCCATCAAACAACTGTTCAGTTCAGTTTTGTTTTCTTTTTTGTGTTCGACAACGATAATCTGCGACTAGATGTGTAATTAGTGAATTCAATGCATAAATGGCCGTGATTTTTGTCGAGCCAGTGAGCTCAATATACCCGATTTGACAACGAGCATAGCATCTTCATGCAAAATATTAGTTTGCGTTTGGACTGTCTCCTATGGCATGCTTCTATGATCATAGTTCCTATACCGTATCTTGCCCAAAATTTTCTCAGGTTGCATGTGATTAGTCAAGAAGATACGTCGGTGCGCGACGTCTGGTTGGGCTACTCAAAAACAACTGAGCTCTTCTTCACACATTATTATTTTGTAGCGGGTCAACGATTCTGCACCCATGGCATTGGACTATATGATATAGTGCTTTCGATCTCCGGCCTAATAGTTATCCGATCTTAAGCAATTGTCCACAAGATCGAGCAGTGAAATAGGCCATAATCAGGTGAGTTTTGTTGACATAGCTCAAAAACAACAAAGCTCTTCATACAAAATATTAGTTTGCGTTTGATTTTTCCTATGGCAACTATATGATATAGTCATCCGATCTTAACCAATTTTCCACAAGATCTAGCAGTGAATAAGAAATACATAATCAGTGAGTTTTGTTGACATAGCTCAAAGAACAACAAAGCTCTTCATACAAAATATTAGCTTGCGTTTGATTTTTCCTATGGCAGCTATATGATATGGTCATCCGAGCTTAACCAAATTTTCCTCAAGATCTAGCAGTGAATAAGATAGTACATACCGCGAGTTTTGTTGAAATACTAAAAACAACAAAGCTCTTCATACAAAATATAAATTTGCGTTTGATTTTTTCCCATGGCAGCTATATGATATAGTCATACAATCTTAACCAATTTTCCTCAAGATCTAGCAGTGAATAAGAAAAAACATAATCAGTGAGTTTTGTTGATATAGCTCAAAAAACACGTTCGTCATTGTCGTTGTCGTCGTCTTTGGCGTAGTTCGTGCGAGAGCAAACCCAAAACGAAGCTGGTAAAAACGTTGTATGGTTTTTATGTGTGTATCTTCGCTCTGCTTGCGCGTCGATCGCCAGCAACAACAACAACTACAAAATAAGCAGCGCGCAATGATCTTTCAATATTTTTGTTGGTTTTTTTTTCTGTTTGCTTTCGATTGTGTGTGTGAGTGTGTATGATGATTTTTGTATGGAAATGAAGGCAAAATGCAATGTGCAATAAACGCAAAAGCCAAAGCCGATAACAAAACAAATGCTCATAATTAATAAACAACACATTTATGCATAAAACAATATATAATTGCATTTTTTGCAGCTAAATATCAATTGTTTGTGAGTGTGAGAACTGTTTGAGTGTGTGTGGGTGTGTGAGCAGAGCTTAAAAAAGAATTGCATATAAAAACGAGTTCTTGCAACAAACCAACCAGTTAAAAGAAAAAGGGTTCAAGCCACAAACACAAAGCGATACAACAGCTAAAATAAGAGGAAGAAGAAGGCGAAGACGAAGTAGAATTCCCATAAAATTGCTGGCTTTTGGCTTTACGTGCATTTGCTCTCTGATCGCGTGCTCTCTCTTTATGCTGGCTCACTCTCTTGCTCTCGCCTCCGCTACCTGTGGTAGCAGGTGTGCGTGAGAGAGCGAGAGAAAGAGAGAGAGAGCGTAAACGTGAACGTGAGAACGAATGAGTGAGTTTTTATGCGAATGACAGCATAAAGAGCAAATGGTGGTAGATCAATATGACGTTAGCATTTGTTTAACTAATTCATTCTCTCTGCTCTCCCTTCTACTTCTGCTTCTTCTTGCTCTTATGTGTGTGTCTCTCTCTAATTCTCACACACTATTATTGTTGTTGTAATTGTCTATTGCAGGCACATACAAAAAATGGCAGTAGAGAAAATGCTCAACCAAATTGAAAATCTTATAGTAAAATAACAAAACTTTTGCCAAGTGAAAATACGTTTAAAAACAAACACCAAACCTAATAATTTAAAATAGAAACAAAACAGTTGAAAAGCCAAAAAATTAAAACAAAAACCAAACGTAGTCTTAAAATAACAGACAGGCTACAAAAATAACAAGAAGAAGAAGAAGAGCAACCACAACAACTGGCGCAAATGAAGGAAAGGCAGCGACGATCGTTGGCGTCGTCGCTGCGACGCGTCAACAAAAAACCAGAAGCAGCAGCAGCAGCAGCAGTAGAAATAAGAAGAATAACAACCACAACAACAACAACAACAACGACAAGGCGGCTCAAAATGCTGCAGACGTCGACAGCGCTGCTTCTGTTGCTGCTATTCGGCTTTGCCGCATTTAGCTTGGACAGCTGCTCATGTTACGCGGGTAAGTTCTGTCTTTCTATCTCTCTCTTCCCTTCTTCTATGGTACATGCATACATTTCGTCCACTTATTCTTGTTCTCTTATTGCTGTTCTTGTTGTTGTTGCTTTATTATTATTTCTTTTTATTTTCGGCGTGCCTCGAAAACAAGTACAAAACAAACAGCCCGTGGGAATTTCGTTGGTTCAAAGCGTAGCAGGAAATTAGGCAAAGCAAGTTAGCATTTAGTAATTGTAGTCGTATTATTAGAAGTAGTAGTAGTAGTAGTAGTATTATTTAGTAGTACTTTTAATCAAACCATTTTCGTTGTCTTATCAAATTAAGCCAAACAAACTGACACAAAAACAATTAAAACAATTGAGACTTACACATGTCTAATAAATGCATGCAAGTTTATTTATAACTTCAAATTACAAAGCCAACAGATAATGCAGATAAATAGTAAATATATAAATATTTTAATGTTTATGTTTCTAGCCACTTGAAACTTGACTGGAGGCAAATGTAAATTCAACACCTTGTCTCGCTGATTATTTCCACAGAATTTTAGAAACTTGAGCACCCCAATTCAGAGTATACACTTCCTTTTCTTCAAAGTGAAATGCGCAATAAGAATGAGATAAACATTTTACTCAGACTTTTAAATTGAAATATAAATTGATATTAAAATTTCATTTCAATAAAAAGATGTTCAAATTGAAATTTCATATTTGAGACAAGCCCTTGGATAAGCAAAGTGTAGAGTATTATAATACATTCCCCTATTGTGACAGTTATCAAAAGTACTTACAAATTTTGCCAAAAAAAAACAATAAATGCATTTCCACACTTAACGGAAATTAAATAATAGTCTATATTTTAAGTGCCGTTTTCTCAGCTCACCGACAACCTTAAAGTCTAGATAAGAGTACAAATTTTAAATTAAATAGAGATTAATTATTACGAGAAGTCTTAAATTGAATTGAATTTTTTGTTGAATTGTTGTGCAAATTGTGGAGATTTTAGATTTATTTTCCTGGCTAGTTGTCTCTTCAATTACTTGCAGACTTAAATCTAATACTTCTGGGCTTACTTATGTAGAACACACCTGACTAATTAGGCATTGCCAATCAGTTGTGGAAGGGGGGAAATGACAACGATTTGCTAAGAGGGAATGTGTACGATAATTTGTTTGCTTAGATTATAGATAATTAATCTCGGGGCTTACATGAATGAGAGTAAATTACGATTCTGTGATGTACTTAATCCTTTAAATGTTGGTTGCTTCCTCCTGTCTGTCTGTGACAATGTCTGTCTATTCTGTCCATCAGTATGTGTGCATTTAATTCAACAATTAACTGCACACTTTGTGAAATATATAATTATAATCAAATACACATTCATTGTTAGCTTCACTTTTAATCATTGTCACAAACAATTTGTTGCTGCAAAAAATCTCTTATTAATTTAATTAAAGCATTTTTGAAAAGTAAATATTTATGAACGTTTGATAAAAAATATTATGTTTTTCTTATGGCATTTTGTGTAATATTTATTTTTTAAATGATTGCATCTCCATAGATCTGTTGGATGCCATTGAATACCATGTGGAGATAAAAGAACGGCAAATTTTTTATCAGAGTACATGTTGATATGCATGCTAATGCATATTATATTTTATTGAAATTCCAATGCATTGCATTTTATTCCGTGCACTTGTTAATCAATCATTATTCTATTATGTTTTATAGACATAATTTGTCGTACTGTTGTTTCATGCCATCAAATTTTCTCGTTCTATTCTTATTTTATATTTTAATTTTAAATTATTATTATTTTTATTTTCACTAAATAAATTAAATTAATTCTTTCACGTTTCATTTATGTGAAAATTAAGAAATTTATATCCGAATAATCTTACCGAATATGAAAACCAGAACAGGCGTGTGTGTGAAGGTGCAATTACTTAGTATCTGTTAATCTAGTATCTTAATCGCACCTAACAGGAGTTTAAGGGGGAGGAGAAGGATTTATATCATTATATGTTATTAGTATTATTATTATTAACACTCAGAATAGAGTTATAAACTAAGAACCTAACTTAAATTATAGCGTAGCCTCCAGCTAGATTTATATTCATAAATAAGTGCATTTTTATTAAGTAATATTGTTCTATTTTATTATAGTATATTCCAATCGATTTTATTCCAATTCCATACCATTTAACATTTGAATACTTTCATTAAATAGTAATTTCTTTTCATTTCGATTTGATAAAGTTGCCCTTGACATTCATTGCTGATCCATTAAATTGTGTGTCACTCAATTAAAATCTATTATTATATATATAAATATGTTGAACAATTAGGGAATTGCATTTGGCATGAAATATTAATATAGAAGCATATTTTATCATTTGATATCAACAACATTCATTAACAACAATCATGTCTATTCCATTCCACTTTGTACCAACCATTTAGATTTCAATAAATTATGCTTTGTATACAACTAATTACGTTTATTAATATGCTAAATACAGAACAAAAACAAGAGTTGAATAAATTCTAATTGCCAAAATCAAAATCAAAACACGAACTGACTAATTAATGTTTGTAATTGGTATGTGAAAATCGAAGCATTAGAAAATTAACGCCGTCAAAATTATGAACAAACTCTCCTTTTTATTGCAATTTCAATTAACTTGCCTGACCATACAGAGCACTTCACACACATAGAACACACACACACACACAGAACACACAGCACAAATAAGCACACATGTGCATATTTGATATACATATATGTATATGTACGTATGTATATATGCACATTGGGTCCCACGTCGAGAACAGGGCAAGAGAAAGTCCAAATACTAAATATTACGTTTCAAACAACAAATATCTAATATCAAATACCGAATACGAGTTAATTAACTGAACAAGTATGCAATTTGAATATGAAATGCACATTTCATATTTACGCAATCGAACGAATCGAAATTACCCCAAAATTCACCAGAAAATCTACATTATACTAGCTACCTTTGACTGGTGCATTACAAAATAGTGAATTACCACTGCACTTTTTATGAAAAGGACTTGAGTTTTATCATCTTGATATCCTTTTTTTATATCTATTTTATAGCAATTGTAGAGCATGGGCTCGTCTTTTAATTATTTATATTTCAAAAAGATATATCTTAAAAATATATCAATTGAATAATATCTCAGATAAAAATGACCTTTATTTTATTGTTTAACTCGTCTATTTAAAAAAAGTGATTTACATTAACATTTATTTTGTTTTATTTATTTGATTATTAGTGCTACAAGGGTATCCTTTTAAATTAGTGCACTAGTCACAAACACAAATCATAGTGTATGTATATGTATGTAGAATATAAGATAAGATTACCCTAATCTTAACCTAATACATAGTTTTTAACTTATCAAATCTTACTGAAAACAGAGTTAAATTTTTTTTTTTTGAATTTCTTATGATAACAACTTGATTTTTAACATACTTACATAGCTTTCCATCTTTATATTTAATTTTTAACTTGTAATTAAAGTGTTATTTTAAACAAAGTAATATTTTATTTTTTTTACCAGTTTTTCCAGTCTGTTGGTGTTTGTGTTTTAAAATATAATTTCCATTTATCCATTTGTCATTTTTAACAGTTATCACAATTTCCAAATAGTTGTCATCAAAATTTTTAATCTTTTGTCAAGTCAACAAAAGATTTATAAAATAGCTTTAAATGAGTTTAATGGCAACATACAAAAAAATCCATAAAGCTACAGTGGAGCAAGCTCGACAGTGGGAGACCCTGTACTTATGGGAAAGAACAAATGGTATTGAAACAGAGGGCGTGGCTAAATTCTAAAACAACATAACATAGAACATAGTTACCTACCAAGTTTGGTGTCTCTAGCTTTTATAGCTTTTGAGATCTAGGTGTTCACAAAAGGGACAGAGAGATGGACATGGCTATATCGACTCGGCTGTTGAAGCTAATCAAGAATATATATACTTAATGGGATCTGACACGCCTCCTGCTGTCTGTAACGCACAATTTATTTTGGACAAACTTAATGTCTTTGTGTACTTTTTTAAAGCACAGGGTCCAAACAGGCATAGAGTTGATCTGTTTAATAAATTGGTTTCCTCTTCTTTTTTTTTATTTGATAAGTAGGTGTTGTTTGTTTTCTTTTCCTTTAAAATAAAGCTTTTTCTTGTGGAAGGTCATTGAGAATTGCATTTAAATGTAATTGATTCGAGTTGTCTACCTTTTTTTTGTCGAACCTTGAAAGTTTCGAAAAATTCCAGCGACGCCAACGCAACGTCAACTCTTTTTCCACGATGTTTATTTATTTATTTTATTTTGTATATCATGTTGTATTTATTTTAAATGCCGGCTATGTGATTTGTTTAAGAATTTCGGAATATTTATTTACATTTTAAATATGACGCTTCTTTCAAGGCCTCGCCTTGACGGAGATTTTCACAGCTTTGTGAGTGCAGAAACTGCTGATGAGACGAGGCATCGCGACGGCAGGCAAAAAAAGTTTCCCATTTCCTCTGACTGGTGGCATACTATTATGTGCTAATTAGAGTTGTTCATTCTAGTTCAAGTGAAGGGTTTAGTTCAATCGTTCAATTTTTGATGAGTGAATGATTCGATGTTTTAGTTCAGTTCGCTCCTTTAAGTCCCATTATAGATCTTTTCTCTCAACTGATTCCTTTTATAATTCAATTCGTTCGTTTGAGTCGAATTATAAGTCATTATATATAAAATTGGACTAAAATAAAATAAGTTGTGATTTAAAAAATAAAAACAATTATATAATTTATAATTCGTGCTCGAATGAGCGAACTGATTTAAAATCGGGCATAAATGAGCGAACTGATTTATAATGGGACTCAAAAAAACGAACTTAGTTGTAATTGGTATATAATGATCGAACTGATTTATAATGGGACTCAAACGAACGAACTGAACTATAATGAGAGATTTAGTTCGTTCATTCACTTTGGTGAATCGTTCAATAGATCCTAGTCTGAACGGAACGATACAACTCTAGTGCTAATTATCTGTCTCAGATCGGACATACAAACAATTGTGACACCTGTTTGTGGATCCCTTTCTCTCTCTTTCTCTTTGTCTCTCTCACTCTTCTGGGAACTGACCCGTCACACAAATCGGCAAATTGTTTGTGCAGCTGTTTGTCACTTTCGTTGCCATATTATTGTTAACGTTGCATGTGAATTTTTGCTTTTCGCAAAAAACTGTTTCTCACAAACATCTCCGATTACAAACCAAAAATATTCATCGAAAAAAAAATCCAAAAAAGACCCAAGAGATAAAATGTGCAGGCATAAATTTAAGAATATTTTATGACACGCATTCAACAACAACAACGGCGTGCAAAAAAATGTTGTAAATTGGACAAAAGTGTTTAAGGTGTTTTCATTTCAGCGCACATTGAAATTGATCGATTCTCAACTCGTTCCCAGTCTAGACTAGACAAAAAGGGTATTTTATAACACTTGCATATTTAAGAAGACAGTCGAAAGGGTATTATAACTTGCTCAAATATATTTGCATACAATTTTGAAGCTTCAATTAATTTCATTTTGAGCGCTTAACAAATTTCAATTACAAATACGCTAAGGCTTTTTAATATTGTTTTTCAAGTCTACATAAATTGTGTCATATGATATCAAAAAGAATAAAGCAAAATTGTTACGGTAAGTTTAAGAAATACAAATATTCCAAAAATTCAAACATTTGATACCCTTTTAAGGGTGTAAATGATGTGACAGTTTTAAAAATTCACCTTTCTTCCATATAAGATAAGATAAGATCTTGGCAAAAATGTTCTCAAATTGGAAATTGGAATTTAATATTCAATTAAGAAGACACACCGAATGCCCTTTAATGCCACTCTTACTGGTGGCGATAGAAGCTTTTGCAAGTGTTTGGAACATAAAAAAAAAGTTATGTTGCATTATTATTTTTATATATATTTTATTTGCAGTATAAATAATTTGAAAATGCTTAATGCATATGTAAATAAAATATATTAAGTGTTGGCGACATGATTCGAGAACTTTTGATTTGTCACTAGCTTTCAACTGACAGCAAATTTAAAAGTGACCTCTCCCCTTTATTTTAGAGGTGTGTGTACGTGTGTTGGTTGTGTGGTAAGAGAATATAGTATAAATATATTTTTGTGTGTCTGTGTGTATTGAGGTTTGGGTTTTTGGGGTTTTGGATTCCGTATATAACACCGTATACTCTGATTATGCCTGAGCATATTCCAAATATTTTGGGGCCTCATTTAATTGGCAGAGTAAGAGCAAGAGGTGAGGAGGAGAGAAGAGAGCGAGTGAGGGAGAAGGAGAAGGAGGAGGTAGAAAAAGAGTGAGGAAAAGTCAGCGCATTAGATAAATCAAATTTTGTTATCCCGACCATTGTTGAGAGCATTGTTTTATTGCGTACCGAATTGATTGACCCACAAACTGCAGCAACAACAATAAAAGCAATAGCAATAAAAGCTGCTGTTGATGCTACATGCAGCGTGTGCAACATACCACATGCCCCATGCCCCCTTGCTCCCCCCTCCAAATATTCATGTGTGGTGTGCTCGAAAAATTTGTGCATTATTCTAATGCGTTTTTATTGACAATATAATCGCAATGCACATTTTGATGCTGCATCAGCAGCAGCATCAGTAGTAGCATCAGTGGCATCATCAGTTGTGGCAGTGGCATAAATAACAACAATAACAATAACAATTATCCGATATACACTATATCCAGTCCTCTACATGCCTTTCATCCTTCCTTTTTCGGGGGGGAAATATGCAAAGTGCCTTTCACACAATGGCAAAAATCAGCAGGCGGTCAACAATTCGAAATTCGAAATCCCCCAAATTACATTGCACAGCATTGAATGGGGATGTGGCATGCGGCATGTGGCATGTGGCATGAGTTGTGTTTCGGTTTTTTGGGACGACAACCGGTCATTGCTCATTTAAATGGCGTCGCGTTGAGTGGCATTAAATTGTTTGCCACACTGCTTCCAAGCGCATTGCAGTTTCATTTTTATTTATTTTTTTTGTTGGCAGGCAAATCTAATCAGACTTTTTCCTAGTCTTATTTGCCACTGCTCCCAGCTGCATTTCCAAATTATACCCCAACTAAATGTTAGGCAAGTGAGATTTTCATGGGAATAAGTATGTTGTTTCCAATTAAATATATACACCTTAATTTTAATTTCAATTCCAATTTTTACTTGATTCCAATTTAATTTTACTTTAATTTTATTTCCACATCATTCCATGCGAATTTCTACGTTTTACTAAGTGATCAAGATCTTGCTCCGGAATGAAACAAAGTAAAAATTTACTTTATTTCCATTTCTCTCTCACTTCATATCCACTTTATTCCAATTCGATCAAGATGTTCTACAGACAGGTTTCCCGGTGCTTTTCCATTGAATGGCAAATTCATTTCTACTTTATTTTAATTATATTTTCATTTCATTTACAATGCATTTAACAAAAATTTTTATATTAAGAAAAGGGAAAAACAAACATTTAATTTAATACGATTCCAATTCATTTCAATTCTATTTCCACTTTGTCTTAACTTTATTTGAATTCTACTTCCATTTCTACTTCAAATCAATTTGATTTTGATTTCATTTCCATTTTAATTCTATTTTCACTTCAGTTCAAATACTTTTTTTAATTTGCCTTTAATTCTCACGTAAATGTACTTTTCTTGGAAAATTAATTAAAACATATACCAATAAATTGCTTATAAATTTAATTCCACATTTCTCACCCGCGGTGTTGACTTTCCCTTTAATCTTTAAAACAATTATCGACTAACTTTTTATGTAGAGCTTACCAATAGATTTGAAGTCCCATGACGATCAAACACACATTTTCCTCCTATGAGGCATGAGGAATGTAAATATGTATATAATTTAAATTCGCTCGGATAAAAAACAATATGTATTATTAAAGTATTTTTCCACCCATTTAGAGGACATATTCTTTTTAATTTTTCGTCATGAATGCTAAATGAAAGTAACATCAGCACCTTTAGTGAAAAGGTGCGAAATCATCAATGTTGTTGTTTTTTAGGGCTGCCATCCATTAATAGAGAGCTTTCACTGTAGTTGGCCAACTTCGATAAGAGATGAGTTTTTTTTCTATGACTCAGTTGATATGTTTTCTGGTTAATTTTAATTGTTTACACTTTTTTGTTTGCTTTTTTCTATCTTGCTTTTTGCTAGCTAATTGTTAATTGCAATATTTAAAGTGTAGAAGATGTTGTCATTGTTATAAAACAATGCCGAAGTTGGAATGTAATTGCTTAGGAATTGGAATTCGGGTACAACTAACTGTTAACCTTGTCCACGAAGCTTTTAAGTATACCGAAGTTTTCTCCTCGAGAACTTTACACACCTAAAAATTTCCGTGGCACACTCAATAAATTGTTGCTGTGATTTGTTGTTATGTATTTGTTGTTCGCTTTGGCGCGCATTTCAATTAGCATTGTGCCACTTGCAACAAAGTAAGAAAACAAAGCACAAAAAAAATATAAAATGCAATCAACTCTTTTTTTTTAGTCAAAGTTTATTGTTGTTGATACAAGTGTTGCTTTTGGTTTTGTTGTTGTTGCCTTGTGGCCTGTGCTGCATTTTGAGCAGTCATAAATAATATTTCTTTATATTAAGGTTTGTTTTATTGTTATGCTTAGGTATCTGATTTTGTTTCCAGTGTTTAGCATTTATTAAGCAGCTAATGAGCTTACAACATACACACACACACACACACAACGCCGTGGGGCACGTGCAACAGCAACGACAACAAATTACAACTTGGCCGCATTCAACGGGTCAATAAGAACATAAGCGGCAGTTGTGCGAGCTCAAATACGTGATACCCTGTAGCTATAAAATAAGATTGATATTGATAAAAATATATTTTATTTATAATTACAAAGATAAATACAAGTATATGGCATGTTTTTTCATAATCCAAATAAATGTTATCTGATAGATATCTTTGAGTTTGACATTCCAGGAATTTTACGTCAAAATATCATTATTTGTGTACTTAGTGAATCATTTAGTGAATATTCTAGATCTAAATATAAATATTAAAATCAATAAAAATAGGATAAGCCGATATATTGAGCTAAACGGGTAGATAAAGAGGTAATGATATAGATACAAATAGAGATAATCATATGGAATGAAATTGATAAATAGATAACAATGATGGTAAAATATTCATACAGTGACAAGTAATTGATTTTCACAAAGAACAAAATATTGATATTTGATTTCATTTAAAAATTGTTGAACCGAATGAATGACGTTAGTTCTTTGATTTGACTTGCTCTAAGAACCATAATTAACGTAAATATTTTTGTGTTTGTCAAAATAATTGACATTTTTTATATGTATATCAAATGTTCAAATGCAAAGAACCTGTGCAGTTAAAGTACACTTTGTTATGGCCAAATACCCTTTCTTACAATGAATTAATGGGTAAACACACATCAAAAGCAAAAAGCAAAAGTCTAATTCATGTTGAAATGTAATGTGCGCTAACAAAATATTTGAAGATTTATAAGCTAATTGACTTGTTCTTTTGCTTCGACTTCTACTTCTTATTTTTCTTCTTCTACTTCTTCTTCTTTTTATTATTATTATTATTGTTGTTGTTGTTGGAGTTGCAGGTAGCATATAAATTGTTTGTTGTAATTAATATGCCAGAGAGATACACAGAACTCAGAATTTGCTGCCAAGCAACAACTGATAAACTGATGAACTGACTGACTGTCTGATTGACTGCACCGCCAACAGTTGCAACTCCAAAACGATCAAGGCCAACGAGTTGCAACAACAACAACAACAACAACAACAACTTGAGGGAATGGGACTGAATTCTCAACAGGCCAATCGTTGAGTACCTGAGCTTATTGGTTACCCTTTACCACATTTGCATAAACTGCAACGAATTCTCATTGAAATCAAAAAAAAAATAAAAATAGAAGTTGAGGAATGACAGTTGAAGAATGACAAATGATATAAATCGAAATTTTAATACTCTAACAGTTGGGATCCACCGAAAATATAGCAGATTTTTATCTGACTTTGCTTAATAAACATATATATTTTATTGAAAACTAAGAGATGATTAAATATAAATCTTTATTAATACACATTTACATTCTTTGTGGCTTAACACATTTGATAATAAAATGATTATTTCCTCTGTTAGGGCATACAAAATATATACAGTTTTATAGTCCTTCATGTTCAAATTGACTGCAGTAACAGTTCAAGTCCAGTCCATAGATACTTGTGAGTATAGTAAGTGTGTGTGTGTATAAATGTATGTGTGAATTTGTTGTCTACTTTGTGGCAACATTTGCAGTACCTTCTGCGTCGCAGCTATCATTAGACATTTCCGGTCATTTGACTAGCCCAGTCAAAAAGAAAAAGAGTGTGCCACCAAAATGCATTTCTTTTGCAATGGAAAAAACGTGTACAATATACATACCATAACAATTTAATTAATTTAAAGTAAATATCTACTTTATTAAGTTGCTATATAATTAATTTGATGTTTAGACCCTGTACTTGAAAGGCATAAGGGGTCTTTTAAGTTAGCCTTACAAAAATGTGCTGTCTGTTTAAACAAATATATCTTAAAGACTATTGGAGAGAGAGAAACCAAACCTGGCATGTATGCTCCTTAATATCTTAAAGAAATTAGATATTTTCCAATTTCGATATCGAAAAAATAAGAGCAATAATACTAAGTTTTGGTAAATATGCCATATACTAAGTTTTGGTAAATATGCCATAGTCTGAGTCATTCCGGATTTCATCACAATCGGATAATAAACTCGGAGCTTTTTCAAGAAACAGGGTCTCTTTCCTACTAGCTTTTATGTGAGAAAGTCAGTCATGCTGCAGTATTGCTGGCATGCACTTTGCTCCTGCTGGGCTACAGTTCTATGCACACAGATAGAGAGTGAGATAGGGATAGAGATAAAGGGAGAGAGAAAAAAATATAGGGAGACTCACACACATGTATGCACAGCTGCAAAGTCGCGTTAGTCCAGCGCCTATTGTTGGCCTTTACCTTTTAGGCTGTGTTGTCTGTGCTTGCCTCCAACCTTACTCCCTGTCCCTCTCATTCTCGCACTATCTCTTCCTCTCTGTCTCACAGGTAGGTGAATCCCTTAACAGGGTCTCCCTACTACTGCCACCAGCCTGTTACTTACCTCTGACCACACTGACCGAACATTAACCGGTGCTCTTTCTTTCGGTCACTCACATTGCTGTTGTTTGGCTTTGGCTTCTTCTCTTTCCATCTCCACTTCTCCTGCTGCCTGTGTTTGCTTCTCTCTTTTTTTAATTTTTTTTTTGTTGATTTTGGCCCCATGACAAAATGGCGTTTAGATAAACGAGTTAGCACTGCGCCAACTTGGCCATCTCTTTCCCATTTTGGGCATTCACATTCCTGCTCAGATATTAAATATCTCATAATTTTATTGAAATGCCAATTACCCAAATATTGTGTAAGTTAATTGCCAATTTATTTGTTTTATGTTTCATGTTAAGTTTATTCAATTTTCTTTCTAACTAATAAAAGTAATATAAATTCTAAATCATTGCTTTCTACTTTATTAATAACTTAATTTTTTTTGTCTACTGAAATTCTGTAAATGTTTTCAACCTCAATTCTTTTTATATTACATTTATCAATAACATTTTTAAAAATAATTTTCTTTTCTTTTTAGGTAAGTTTTATTAGACGATTATTATAAAATATTTACAAGTAAGACTGTACTACTTTATAAATATTATTATGGTTATTCATATTTATTTGTGTTCTTCAGACGATCAATTTCAAAGCGATTTTCAAAGACCTATGTAGAAAACGAATACCATATATGTATGTATATATACTATGTAAATAAATTTGGTCAAAAATTCACTCACAGTCGGATTTGTTGGAATTCTTTAGCGTTTTACGATATAACAATGGAAATTATTTTGATATGAAAAGAATGTTAATTGAAAGTGCCAAAGATATTTGTTAATTGCATTTTGATAAATTAATTTGTGGATTTTCATTATAAAATTGTGTTACCCCCTTATCTTCAACCCCCTTTTCTAATTTGACGTTCCCGGGATAATAGTTGGTAAGGCTAAATGGCACATGTCATGCAAACTTCAAACTGCCTAGGTAAGTGCCTTTGGCATGTCCTTAGTGAATTATAAAAGTCGAGACTCTTCTTTCTCAGACCTTTTGAACTTTGTAATGCCAATAGTTGTGGCTTTTATTTATGGCCTCTTACACGCCTTCTCGATGGCTCAAATCGTTGGAGAAGGTTTACTTATTGTTAGTAGAGAGAGGTTGAAAAAGAAAAGAAAAGAGAAGAAGAGAGTGAAAGAGAGAAAGGGGCATAATTTTCAGCACACTCGCAATGCTAATTTTATTATGCACATATTTTATATTCTTTTACACGCCTTATCAACTTTACATAGACTTCAATCTGAGCAACGCCCCCTTTGTTACCTGTAGGCGCACTCACCTTTCCACCATCTTCACCTCCCCCTTTCCTTCAACACACACACACACACCTCTTAACTTTGCATTTGCATTGTTGTTGTATTTGTTCATTTTGTTCTCTGCATTTGACGCTTTTAAATATTAAACAAGCCCAGCCAAAATAACAACAACAACTTCTCTTGTGCACGTTGCCAACTCTTTTGTCTGCCCTCGCTGCCCATTCCCCCTTAGAGAGTGATACCCTCAACTGCTCAACAGCCACCTTTAGGCAGTTAGCATTTGAAGTTGTTCAGTTCGCCATTCTGTTTGCATGCTGACCTACGTCACTCTTTCTACCTTATCTTTCCTCTCTTTCTCTGGCTTTTGCTAGTGGCAGAAGAGCCAGAGAAGACTTGCGGCTTGCTGACAAAGTGCCAACGTTGCCATCACTTGAGCTTCAACTGCTTCTCGAGTCGCGTCCAGAGACCAACAACAACAAAAACAACTGCAGAGGAGAAACGCCCACAGTTAGAGACCCTGTACTGTACTCTATCAAAAATTCTCCTTAACTCCCAAGTTTATTATCCAATCGTGCTGAAATGTTTTGGACTGATTCCATTTTACGTTATATGTATACTAAGTATAATGTATATTATTTGTGCCTCTAGTTCTAATTTTTAATTTTCGGGGGTTGACAAAAACTAATCTGTTTAGAATACAAAAATAATAGCATAGTATATAAGTATAAGTCTGGATTTTAATGTCTTTAGTTCTTAGGCTAGCTGTCTTTTACAATTAGATCTATCAATTAGATAAAAAATTTGTTTGTTTTTTAAGCTCTCCCAATCAAACTCACAAATTACGTATTTGGTACTATATGTGACATCCTGAAAAAAGTAATCAAGATATCACATAGCTGCCATAGAAACAATCGAATGAAAATAAGCGTAAAGTATGATGAACTTTGTCGTTTTCAGAGCGCTTTCCGCTTGCTTTAAAAAAAAATTACATAACGAAGTTAAACTAGGAGGCTTCACCTCTTACTAGCTTTGATCGCCGGTTCCTGGCTCCTCATTTTCACTCCACATCTCTTAGTGAGGTTTCAGCGAGCGTAGCGAGCTGGTGGTTGGCGAGCGCGGCGTTCATGGGGCAAGCCCTTAAGGACTATGAACAATGGTACATTTTGAGATCTGCCAAGTTTACTTCTGCCTGTTAAACTCTAGTTTTATGACAAGCTTAATACTCGTTGTACGATTTTATTTAAGTACAGGGTCTATCAACAACAATTGCATGCGGCATGCACCATCATTGTGGCCACTTTTTTTTGTAGTCTGGGGACTTTTCTTCTCTCTCTTTCTCTGTCACCTTTTCTAGCTATTCTCGCCCTTATTTCACTTTGCTGTTTGCCTTGTTATTGTGTTTTATGACGCCTTCTACGTATGCTACAATTTATTTTCATTTTTATGCATCCGTGCCCCTTCGTTATTACCCTCTGCTTAATTAGCTGCCTTGCGGCACTTTTAATTTTTTGCATTCTTTAAGCTTTGTTGTCTTGACCACAAGATGGAGGAAATTGGAAATCAGTTGGAGTAAGAGAAATGAAAGACTTTGATATTGATATTGATTGAAAACAATGGAATTGAAACAGCTTAAACAGCGACTCAGTAGTGTTGGTAGACGGAATGCAAGTTGGTAAATGAAATATGTACATTGAAATGTCGACAATCGAAAGTAATAATTAGTAAAGCAAATATATAACGAATGGAATGAGAAACATAAACTGGAATAAATGGGATTTGAAACGAATGAAATAAAGGGATTTGAGTGTAAGAGAATTAAAATTAGTTGAATCGATTTTTGCATTAACGATGTTCGAGGCTTTTAACTCGATATATTCTAAGCCGATTAATCGATTTAAATAAATCGATTTTCATAAAAACGCTACAAAATACACAGGCGGTGTCAAAATATCATTATGTTACTGATCGCGACCTGAGCTAAAATGGGTCAAGCTCTTTTCAGTGTATTTATGTGCATATGAAAAATCGATCAATCGATGTTAAAATTTCCCATGTTTCCATCAATCAATATTTGCATGGGCGATTTAAAGAATCCGATTTTAAATCGATGTTCAGTTTAAGTTACATAACTAAAATTCAATAAAGGAAATAAAACGGACCGATGGGAATAAAATCAACGAAAATTTAACATATGATATTAAATAACTAAAGAACAATAGAATTCAAAATAAAGAAAACTGACATCATAAAGTAAATGTTATGGTATGAATGAATATTTTAGATATACTGAAGAAAATTAGAATTTAGCTCAGGAAAATATTATAACCAAATCACGAAACCGATTCATAATCTTTCTTAACCGCTTAGCGTTTTTCTTGAAATCTGTAGAAGGTTTGAAATTCCTTACCGCAATAATCACAATATTAACCCGACTTTTTATATGCGAAGGAAACAAGGAAAGAATGTACACCTATGAATATGTTATCTGGAGGGGGGTGTTTTTTTACGGGGGTATAAAGAAAACAGCCAACTTTTCACTGCAAAGTCCGTAGGAAGCTCAATTAAATAATTTATTTTGATATTCCATTTGTCTTCATATTTCGTCACCCTATTTTTCATTAATTGAGGAATTTCTGCGTACCCACTGATACGGTAAAAGAATAAAGCCAATGCATTTAGGCCTCTTATCAAACAAAATGTTGCGCTCCAGTTTTTTTTTTTTTTTTTTAAATACTGTAAATCACTTTGTAAACGAGCAAAACAAACAAGAACAACACAAAGAGTAAGAACAAAAAGAACACGTTATAAAAAATTCCCTCACAATTGCTAACAAATGTGAATGTTGTTATTGTTATCGTTGTCGTTGTTGTTGTTGTTGTTGTTATCGTTGTCGTTGTTGTTGTTGTTTATAAGTAGTACTCTGTGGCATGAAATTTGTCGTTTGTTACTTTGGGGATTGTTGTCTCTGCTTTATTATTATTACGATTAGTAGTCAGAGTTAGTCGGCAGGTTTTATCAGGTGGTCGACTTGAGTGGAGAGACCCCAAAATCTGTTTTGAAACATAGGTCGCTATGCGAACCAGTTTTGGCACCACACTCATAATAATAGCCAAACACATGCATAATCACAATAATAATAATAATGTCCCTAAACAACAACAACAAATGTTGCAACTTATCGCTGCGCCAGCAACTTACCAAAGTTGTAGGGAGTAAGGGGAGGGGGTATTAGCCAGAGCGATAGAGAAAAAAAGAGAGAAAGAGAGAGAGGGAATAAAGGTGGGAGTGGAATGCCGCTTTTGTGTGTTTGCATTGCCCGCACAGCTAATGAGCGTCATGTGCGCCAGATTGTTAAGCATTTTGCTTTGCTTATCGTTTATCGGTTATCAAAAAACCCCCTTACCCTTTCCCTTCCCCTTTCATGACCGCTTTCCCAACTCCAACTGTTGTTCAATGTGGTTGCGATGATGGATGTTGCACTGCTATTAGTTAATTCCAAATGGAAGGTTGTCGCAAAACCCAACCAAAAAGTGGGCCAAAATACAAAATACAAGTAAAACAATCAAGAAAAGTTTCTTTTTGCAAGTTAAAGCTTTTATACCCTTTAAATAAATTTAGAAAAATCCCCTGATCGTTTCTATGGCTGCTTCATGATAGTTTAAGTTTGGCCAGAATGTTTGAATATAATTAGTTACATAGGTTTAAATAGATAGAAAGACGGATTTTGCTATATCGACTTAGCTTAGATCAAGAATGACATAATTTGTAGGCTCGCTCAAACTTAAATGATTTACACACTTCATGACAAAACTAGAATACCCTCTGCAAAGAGTATAAAATAAAAACAAGTTGTTACCTGGTTGCTTTTAGCCCTCTTGCCAAAGTTGTTGCCATGCCATTGGTATGAATCATGTGTATTGATCTCGAAGTTCACAGCTCTCAGCTGAGTCACTTTTTGGCTGTTGCTGTTGCCGTTGCCGTTGCTAAGTGCAGGGCGCGACATTGGTTTAAGCCAGTTTTTCAGAGTTGGCCAAGCCACAAGAAACAACAAGAAACGGAAATGTACGAACGGCAAAGAAATTATATTGGCATAATAATTATAAATAATTTCTTCTCCTCCTGCGACTACCGAATTGAGCATCTTATTATGCAGAACGCCACCTAGCGTCTATAGTTGGCATATTAATCACATAATTTCCATATTGTTTATGGCTTTATTTCAAATCCAAAATGCGTCATAATAAACGTGGCTTCCAATTGCATTTTATTTACACATTTCGTTTGTTTTGGCCTAATGCGATACCTTATTTAGATATCTCAGTTAGGCATAGTCCATTCAGCCAATTCAATAACAGTTCCTCTTGTATATATGCACACACATGACATATTTATCATATTTCTATGTAATTCCAAACATCCGCTTTTCATTAATTCAGACAACATTGTTGGATTAATTGACTAACAGATAAGCTGTGTACAGTTTTTTTTTTTTTCTTTGTAAAATGGAATGATGGAAGCCTTAAGAAGCTTTCAGAGCTTGCTTAGTGTTTTCTTAATGCCATTAAAATTGCTTTCTGAATAGTAATCAAGTGAACTCCTTTGTAGCCTTTAATCTTTAGTCTATTTCAGTTATTAATGCTTTAAATTCATTAACGATAAACTGAGTTTTAAGTAATTCAGATCGTGTGTTAATCGAGCTTTCAGAATAATATAATACAAGCTTAATTTGAAAGTTGCTTATTTAGCAGTTACTAACTGAAAGTTCTTCCCTTAAATGGGGGAACTTTAAATTTGACTTAGTTAGATAAATAAACACAATATCTGTAAAACGATTTTGTAAAAGCTACTTTCGCAGCAGTTTCCAACTAAAAGATTCATTCATAGACAGATTAATTTTCAATATTGAAACTTTATTCCATTGTCCTCTATTACTCAGTTCCCAATGAAATATTTGTTTATTTGTAGTCTTTGAAGCTCGTTTCTCATTTGCTAGAAAAACTAAAACAACACGAATTTAGCTTTAACTCGTTTTTAATGCAGATATCGAAATGCTCTAATGCAAAATATGTTTTTCGTGGAAATTTGGTTGAGTTTTCATATGAATTTTGTTGTGAACAATTATGCGATGAATTAAATATTTTACAACATTTTGTAATGATTTGACACTAATCTAATTGAGTTATCCGAACGACAACAGCTGCTGAAAATTGGATTAAAATCAATCGTAATAAAATGTTCATAATATCAATTCATTCAATTGGATTTTTGGATTATTTGAGAGAAAAGAAGAAAATAATTATGTTTACTTAGTTCATGTCGAAGCACATTAGGTGTTGCATGTGCAACATGCCAGAAGCATAATATATGTTATAATAATGGATGTCGCCTCCATTATGATGATGTTAATGATATATGGAAATTCAAATTTTAAACTTGTCGCATTCATTAAATGCTACTAGCCCAGACCTATTCTTCTCCTTTCATGCCCTCTCTATCTGCAACGGATTTCGTATGCAAATTGTTTATCAAATAATGGTTACAGGGTGAACACACACTGCATAGAGCGTCTGCGGTTCGAGTGGTTTATTTGTGGTTTTTCTGGCTTTATTAGTTTGTCAAGTTTACTGACAGCTTGCATTTCCTTACGTTTATCGGCCCCTCTCTCTCTCTCTCTCTCTCTTTCTTCACCTGTGTGTCGACTAAGCACAGCTTAAATAATTGTCGACTATTCTAGAAACGAGTTGTAGCCAAATGGAATATGTTACCAAATCAACTTTTCTAATACATTTGACGAAAAACTACTTAAAACGGTTTTTACGATAACTTCTTTCATTTAAGTTTTTAATTTTGTATTTTTTTAAAGAAGTAATTACATATTATTTAATTATAATACCAGCAGGTCACTACTAAATTATTTAAACCTGTAATAACCAGGTTTACACACAGTTAATAAATAGTATTGTAAATATGTAACTTTTGAAAAACTGAAACTACTGAGAAATTAGGAAAAATTATCAATTGTCCCGCAACTCAACATCTCTATGTGTAAATGCATAAAATAGGCTTTGTTTGAGATATTATTATTATTTATTTGAATCGATGCTATTGACATTTTATTGACACGCATCAGCTTCTTTGCTCTGTTGACTGACCAAGCTGATTGCTATACAACGCTGTTGTATTGTATTTAAACTCTTTTGCTACTATGTTTACCGATTTACCTGATTAAGCTGATTGCCATGCAAAGGTGTCCTTTTACCGGTTGCGTGACAAAGCTGATTGATATGTTGCAGTTCTAACTTGGCACAGAGTGTCAGGGGTGCATTTAGGCATCTGAGCTTCCAAATATGAATTGTCGATTTCAAGGACCAAATGCGCCCCTGAGGCTCTGTAACATGCTCTGTGGCGCAATGTGAACCTAGCCTAACTGTTGTGTTGTCCACTTATCAGGCTAATTGCTATAAAAAGCGGTTACACTGTGACTTACATATTTATCAATTCTGTGGCTGTCAATCCACTTGGTTTGACCCACTGTACACAGTTTACACCTCAGTCCCCTTTTCTTACTTGCCGCTTTGTTATGCTTGCTATTTGTAGTTTGCGTGCTCCATCGGAACGTTTGGCATTTGTTTTGGAATGCACGTTGCTCTCCTTATGTTCCAAATTCCTTAATCTCCCCCAGTTTCGCGTTTAGCTAAGTGTTGTTTTTGTTGTTGCTGCCGTTACGGTTTCTGTTTCGTTTCGATTCGTTTTGTTTCATGCAAGACTCGACTGCATGTGTGGCCTATGTCAACGTACATATCTTCAGCTTGTTGTTGTTGCTGTTATACCCTGTAAGGTATTTATAATAGCGGATAATAGAAAATTTGTTGTTTTCGTTGAAAGTAATAGTAGTAGTAAAACGTAGTCTATTAATGTCAAAAAGATCGGTTAATATTAACGCTGTCAAAATATGTAAATACATAAATTTGATATAACGATTATTAATTTTAAATTTTACTACAGGGTATCTGCAAGTGGACTACACATTTCTAAGATCATGCTTACATATTCTTATTGTTGAGATTTTTGCTTGAATTTTTGGAGACGCTACTTTTGCCCGGTCCACGTTTTATTGTAAACTTTCGTTTCCATGGACTTTTATCTTTAGGTCTTTTGTTATCGTTGTTGTTGTGACTGCTCTGCTTTTGTAAAATGTGCGGCGGTTATTATTTCTTTTTCTTTTATTTTTTTCTTGGCTGCACTTACATAATTATATACTATCAGTGTGTGTATATGTGTGGTAATTACTGTGTGTTGTTGTTTAACTCTTTTTGTGCCATTTTGTTTACGCATCGTTACAACAACAACAACAACAACAATAAAATGAGACAAACTACAAGTGGAACAAGAGACAATCCATATGACAATTGGTTTTCATGCTTTGTTCCACAGAGACAGTCAACTGCTAAATCGAAGTTTAAATGTTTTTCGTTCCCGTTCCCGCTTCCGTTCCCTGTTCCCGTTCCTTTTTCCATTTCCTTAGCCCCCAACAGTGTTGCCAACTACTTGCGACAATAAGGGGTGACAAGCCGACCAGAAAGAAAAACGGACAAAAAATAACACTAAATTTGAAAGAAATAGGTTAAATAATTGTTTACGTTTATTAAACATTATTATTCTTGGACTATTTATACATATAAGCATATGACGCATTTGTGCTATCATTCTTAAAAATATTAAACCTACATATTTCATTTGTTAAAAGAGGTTAAACATTTTTTTTGAATGTGCATCAAATTTGATAAATTTTGGAATTAATGCAACAGTATAGATTTCCGGATAGGGGATGTTGGATATTATAACTTGCTTAAGTAGTTGAAAAAGCACTGATATATCCGGAAAATGGCTAAATTGACAACACTGGCCTCCATTGCCGTTACCATTCAATTCTACTGCGTTCCCGAGAACAATAAATGTTGTCTTGTTGTGTGTTTTCATATTGTGTGTTGCTCTCTCGACTTCGTTTCTGTCTGTCTGCACATCTTCTTAATTAATTTGACATAAATTGCAAGCATCACACACACACACACAATCAAACATACACTCATGAGCACAGTCAAACATATACTCTCACACAGTGAAAACATTGGCATTGTTCTGACTTTTGTCTACTTGGCCAAAGACTTTACTAGTTGCCGTCTGCCACAGTCTATGCCAAAAGTTTGCATTCAACTATTGCATGTGTGTGTGCTTGTGTGTGTTAACTGCCTGTCTGTGGACTACTGAACGCAGACAACTTTCAAGTTAGCAGCTGGTCAATTGCTTGAACTTTTGAATTGCTCGAAGGCAGAGAACACAATGTAAATGATAAAACACTTATATACATACTATATGTATGTAGATACATATGTAAGTTTATATCAGTTAGTGACGCCACCTATTGCCAAATGGGAGGATTCAATTTCTCAATGGTTGCATCTTAAAACAAATATTATTATCATCATCATATACATATGCGTAAATATTTGTTTTTCGGGCTGAAGTATTTTGCATGCACTTAAAAAGAAATTGAATTTTTGGGCAATGTTTCAATTTCAAATTTGGTACAATTGATTTTGGATATAACGGCTCCAATTGTAATGGATCTTATTTTGTTTTGTGCCGATTTGACTTGTTAAGTTTTTATTAATATTCAATATGAATCAAGGAAACCTCTTAAAAAGAATTCCAATTTCACTTGGAGTTGATACAAATTTCTTGTTCGAAAAACATGCCGATTTCAGTTTTGTCAGTTACTTTTTGTCGTTATTCATATATTTTTTTTAAAACATGTGAGAAACTGTAATCAATTTAAAAAAATCTAAACCTGTTCCAATTCACCTTATTGCTGCATACTCTGTTCCAATTTGAAACCTTTTTGTTTGATGATTTGAATTTAAAACAAACTCAAGGTTTTCAAATAAAAAACATTCCAATTCCTGTCGTTTCTGCCTTAATTTAGTTAGTTTCACAGGAAAAAAAGGAACTTCATGGAAATTAAACCTATTTCGATTGCATTCATAATTCAATTTGTTATGTTGAAACTTAAAATTACATATGTACAATGTAGTAATAATTAATAAAAATTTTTAAGGATTTTCTTCATAATCATGATAAATATTGATCAATTATAAAAATCGGACTGTAATCATAGTTTTTCCGCCAAAAAAATAATGTATGTTTTTTAGGCTATTCCGCAGCCTGCTCTTTTTTTAAATGTATTTCAAGTCAGTGTTATTTTGACTTAAAAAGTAACAACCACTTGTTTCGGTCTCTGGTTAAAACAATTATATTCTTAGGCATATGAATCAAATAAATCAAACATAGTTCTAAAGTATATAATTACGTGCCTGTCTCTTTACTGCTGGCGTACACTGTGTAACAGGTCTTTAGTTTTGTTTTTAGAAAGTTGACAATAAGCATAAGGAAATTTCCAACAACTTACAACAAGCACAATGATAATTACTTACCTGCCTAGAATATAATCCCAAGTCCAAGTCCAGTCTGGAGTAGGTGCAACTGTGGGAATTGACAGACGACAAACCGTTTTCATCGTCTGGTTGAGTTGTTCCGATTTTGCTGCTAGTTTATTAATTATGTGACCCACCGATTGACATTGGAAGGGGACTGTTTCTCCCTCTCATGTTGCACTGAAACCAAATTTGTTGTCTGACTTTTTGGTACATTTTCATTGTCTTGTGCATCATTATTATCATCATCATAATCATCATCATCATCATCATCATCATCATCATCATAATCATCATCATCATCATTATCATTATCATTATCATCTTGTGTGAAAGCATTGCCGCCCACGTTTCACGTTTTCTCGTTTTTGGTTTTCAGTTTTTGGTTTTGGGTTTTGGGTTTTCGGTTTGCACATTTGTTAATATTAATGGCGTAATTTTTGTTTAGCGTTTTTTCCTTTGTTGTGTTTGCTTTCTAATAAGTTTCAACCGTTGCCTGCATTTTCTTTCTTTTCATTATAATTTTAATTTCAATTTCTGCTTCTGCTGCTGTTTCTGTTGCTGTTTCTGCTTTGCCATTTGCTTCTTCTTCAGGCTTCTTCTGTTACTGTTAATTGAACGCCAGCCAGGCGCTACATTGGCGATAAGCCCAATTGTAAATATTTGCCCATTTAACTCAATTGAAAATTGCTTTACTTTACTGTATGTTTCCCTCTTCTTTACTCCGCAACTGCCAAACGAGCGACACTTAATGAAATGTAACGAACATTTTACAATGAGTGCATAACTAAATACATATTACGCATTGTGGAAAGTTGGGTAAAAATGAAGTGAAATTTGCGATGACCCAACACCGAAAAAGGTTTTAGTTTTGTGCTTAAAGAAAAAAACTTAAACTAAAATAAAAACTTAAATTTGGTTATTATTTTAATATTTAAACAACTTAGATACCTTTAATAAATAAGAGACTTTAAAAAAAGGGGTTGTTAAGTATTTTAGTAGGAGTCGAACTCAAGTATTTATAGTTTTATTTTTAGGACTAGACCATAAAAAATTTAAATACAAATAATTGATGAAATCCTTGTTAAACTACAATTCATTGAAATTGGGTTATGCTTAAGGAATAACTATTAAGTAGCTAGACAGTTTTAAGCAAGAAAATGAAATTCTTACATTATTTCTCAGTAACTACAAACTGCACAGAAAAACAAAACATTCTAAATTTCAAGTTTATAATTGTTGATTTAGTTTTTGGAAGTATGCATTCAGGATATTTTTGCAAAATTACGACGAAAATAGTGAAATAAGCACAAGATACTTGTGACTGTAAAATGTAGTATGTAGCGTTAGGATGAATGTTTCGATAAATATATATTTAATTTAATTACGAAATTCATCGAAGCAGTTAAGCAGTCTTTGATCCTTTTCACAGGGTATGTCTTTATCGTCTTGCCTTATGTATATCAAAGTGTCTTGTTTATACGTTAACAAAGTAAAACTTTTACTTTTAATTGTTTACAGCCCGCATTTCAGCTGTCATCTTATTTCCTTTCTATCCCTATCTCTTTCTCGCTCTCCCTCCCTCCCAATCTTTGCGTCTTCTTAAAAGTTGTTGTCGGTTACCAGAAATTGCAGTTGTCTTTAAGCAATAATCTCGAGTTCTTTTCAGCTGACGGAAAGAACTAAGTTTGTCAGCACTTTGCTTTAATTGACCCTAAAGCGTTTTGCCCACCTGAAGCGGAGCGCTCGTTTTGGCCATGCCACGCCTTTGCAACGCCTACGCCTCCGCAATGCCAAAATAAAAGTGCGTTAACTGAATGTGCGCCTTGGGGCTTTTATTATAATTGTTTGTTTTTGTTGTCGTCAACTTGCTTCATATTTAATTTCTATCTATGTTTTCGTTCTTGTTATTGTTGTTGCTGCTTCTGTATTTATTCAAAATTTGATTGCGTTTAATTATCATTTTTAATTTTTTTCTCTCTCCATCTTTCTTTCCATTTCCCATTCCCATTCCCCAGTGAAGTTTATTTTCTTAGCTTTTTTCTGTTGTCCAACGCTTTTTATGTGCATTTTCTTTATTTTTTTTCGCCACTGCGCAAATATTTACTTCGCATAACGGTTGCCTTTTACAGCACTCACACACACACACACACACACACCCGCAGTGTGTGTGAATGTGACTGTGACTTGTTTGCCTGCTCGAGTTTCCTCTTCCTCTCCCAAGTTTTCCTTACCTCGCGCATTTCAATGACCTTTTCAATTACAAAAAAAGTTTATTATTTTTTTTCGCTTTTTGTTTTTATACTCTTGCTAAAAGGAATAGATATGCACATCAAGATAGTTGGCAAGCTTAAGTTTAGTTTTTCATATAAACTGAATAACAAGAAGAGGAAGAATAAGAGCATTTCAAGGAAGTTCTGCCTGAATCCTTAAGCGCAGTCATGATTCTTAGAAATTGTCCCTTTTGCTTCTTCCAGGAAAACCAAGAAAAGCTATCTTCGTAGTATTTTAATACTGTTTTTTAATACCCTAACATTTACATTTCAGAAATGACCTGATTTTTCCAATGTCGTCTATATATTTTATTTCTTTGTTTATAATAAAATTTGATCCAAATATTTAGCAATTGTTTTAACTAAAAGTTATTCAAATTTGAATAAGATATGTTCACAATAAAACAAGAATCAGAAAAATATATATGTATACTTGTGCCATATAAGATTAAATATTCTTACATACTTTTTGAATAATATCAAATATTCTCGGCAAGTGAACAAAAAGCACATTTTCTTCGAGTTGAATTGAATTGCGCAAAACATAAACAGGACATTATAAATGTATTTAAAAAAATACAGTAAGCTACAGTGGAGCAAGCTCGACAGTAGGAGACCCAGTACTTTTTGAGTGCAAACCGTTCACTATTGATTGTTCTTCAATAATGCGTACCAATCAATAGATGGCGCCACTACGAAGTTAATAAACACAGAGGTCGCTAATGTCTCTTCTTCTTCCTTTTGCCTTTAACATTGTTAGTTGAATAACTTCCGTGTTTATCATCCGATTGGAATGAAATTTTCTGGACAGGTTTGGACCATAGTGTATATTATATATACCAATAATGAAGTCGCTAACATTAAAGGGGCTCCTTCAGCTCGACTTCGAAATTTTGTATTTCAATTTCCGGGGGCGGAAGGGGGCGTGGCAAAAATCTAAAACAAACTTGATCAATGGGAGATATATATGAACCTACATACCAAATTTGATGTCTCTAGCTGTTATAGTCTCTGAGATCTAGGTGTTCATATTTTCGAAATTTCGATCAGCCGTATACTATCCGTTTATTATCCGATCCGGATAAAACTTTCAGGACAGGATTGGACTATAAAGTTTATCATGTGTGAAAAAATCATATCGCTAGCATTAAAGGTGCTTTCGTTATTCGACTTTGAAATTTTGTTTCAAATTTACGGGGGCGGAGGGGGGCGTGGCAAAATTCTGAAACAAACTTCATCCAATGCGATATACAGATGAACCTTCATGCCAAATTTGGTGGCTCTAGCTCTTATAGTCTCTGAGATACAGGTGTTCAAAAAAGGGACAGACAGACGGACAGACGGACAGACGCACATGGCTATATCGACTCGGCTGTTGATGCTGATCAAGAATATATATACTTTATGGGGTCTGCCACGCCTCCTTCTGCCTGTTACGCACATTTGCACAAACGTAATAGACCCATTTGTACTTTTTTAAAGTACTGGGTCTAAATATAAATTGTTATTACAATTGCAACCTGTTGAAAGTTTCTCTTCTCCATCTCCCTCTCTTTCTCCTTTTTCTTGTTGGCAGCTTCTCAGTACAAGGATAATGTCATTTATTATACCCTTGCAGAGGGTATTATAATTTTGTCACGAAATGTGTAACGCATTGAAGGAAGCCTCACAGACCCCATAAAGTATATATATTCTTGATCAGGGCGACGAGCTGAGTCGATATAGCCATGTCCGTCTGTCCGTCTGTCTGTCCGTCTGTCCGTCTGTTTCTATGCAAACTAGTCTCTCAGTTTTGAAGCTATCTTGATGAAACTTGGTACAGGTCCGTCTTTTTGCTGCACGCAGTACATATGTCGGAACCGGCCGGATCGGATAACTATATCATATAGCTGCCATAGGAACGATCGGTTGGAAATAAACATTTAGTATGAAAAACTTTTTTGTTTCTCAAGATATCTCAACCAAACATACACATTGTGTAAATAATTAAGTTTTAAACAGGCTGACCAAATTTTGTGTAAATCGGACCACTATATCATATAGCTGCCATAGGAATGATCGGTTCGAAAACAACATTTAGTATGTAAAACTTTTTTGTTTCTCAAAATATCTAAACCAAACATACACATTGTGTGTTTGATTAAGTTTTAAACAGGCTGACCAAATTTGGTGTAAATCGGACTACTATATCATATAGCTGCCATAGGAATGATCGGTTCGAAAACAACATTTAGTATGTAAAACTTTTTTGTTTCTCAAAATATCTAAACCAAACATACACATTGTATGTTTGATTAAGTTTTAAACAGGCTGACCAAATTTGGTGTAAGTCGGACTACTATATCATATAGCTGCCATAGGAACGATTGGTTCAAAATCAACATTTATCAAAATTTGTAAAAAATCTGACGGCTTACACAGGGCACTGCAAGGGTATCCAAACTTTGGCGCGCCAAAGTTAGCTTGCGCTATATTTTTGTAGTGCATTCAATTATCTGATCATTATCAAATGTATATAAATGTGTTTCGAAACAGCAATTGTTATTCAAATTGCAACCTGTTGAAAGTTGTGTCCCCTCCTTTTTCTCCTTCTCCCATTTTAACTTTGTTGTCAGCTATTTTTTACAAGCAAAATGTCTCTCACTTTTGTAGTGTATTCAATTATCTGATCGTTTTTTGTTGTGCAACAGTTGTAAGCACTTTTGAATTTTACATTTAGATGCGTTTTTAGTGTATTTTCGCACGAAAAATCTGAGGTTATCAAACAGTCAAAAGGCCATGCTGCCACGCCCCCACACTTTTACGCCTTGTGGAATCCGTATGCGGTCGCACACACACACGTATACAAACACAATCAACATGTGCTGAGCTACATTTCCTAAGGCACTGTTTTTATGATTTACATTAAATTTTCACACAACTTTCAAAAAAAATTTGGAAGAAGTACATGGAGTGTGCTCGACTAGTAGATAACCTGTATGACACGTTTTTCGTTATCATATTTAAATTTGCACAGTAATAGAAAATAAATTAGAATTCAATAAACAGATTTATCTCAAAAGTGTTTTACTTTTCAAATGATTAATTTTCTTTTGTTTATCCCACATTCAAACAAATTTATGAGATTTTCTAAGAGTATTAATATATAGATATTTACTCTTCAGCACAAATAAATATTGTAAGGATCTAGGTTTATAAGCTTAAGTGTTTTCATGGAAATATGTACATACAGTGTTTAGTGGTAAATTCAATAAAAATGTCGATGCATCGAACAGAGAAAATTATACATACAGTGACAAACAAATGATAAAAAACGACGTTTCAATGTTCTTTTTAGTTTAAAGGTGATGACATGGTAATAGCTAAATTGTATTCTGACCGTTTTTTTATGGGTTTTCTGGTGGCTTTAGACAGATGATTTTACGGAAATCGGTTGATTTTTATTAATACATCAAAAATTAATAATTTATCGTTTATATGAGAATCGACTCTTTGATGTTTCAACCAACTTGTCTTACTTTAAGTCTGTTGCAAGTACATATGTATTACCTTACAAGTTAAGCATACCCATTTGTTATTTTGGACAGGGTATGTAAAAAAGAAAACCTAAAACTAAATGTAGCAGCAACAAAGTTGTAGTCGTCGAGGCCGTCATCGCCTGCTCTTTGACTGCTGCTTAATTGAGCATCAATTAAAAATGTCTCGCCTCATTAAATGTGCACTTTAACAAAAACAAAAACAAAAGCAAGAAGAAAAAGGAAAAAAAGTCGAACAAAATAAAAATGAAGAAACATTTTTTATTCGCTCATCAAAATGTTGCATAGTTAAACCGCAACTGTGAGTTAAAGTTCTTGTTGTAGTTGTTAGTCTTGTTTATGGGCATGAAACGATCTTGTGACCCAACCCAAGGCAACTCCCCGCTGTTTCATTCCATCCCATTTCGTTCAATCTTATATCTAGTATTTGCATTTTGCATTTGCATGGCTTGAGTCAAAGACAAACTCGGGGTATCAGTTTACGGTTTTTCCAATCCAAATGACACCATATTGTTGGCTCTTTAATTGAGCTCCTTAACTGACTTTCAAACTGTGATGACTCATTTGCTGTGTTGATTGTGTGGATTCTTTTCTGCTTCTCCTTCGTCGTCGTCTTCTTCTTCTTGCAGTTGGGTGGGTGACTGGTTAAAGTAAATAACCAGGAAATGGCGAGTCATTTCCCCAGGCATGCAGTTGAGTTAGTCTGAAAAAGATACATTCTCAGTATAGATTTGTAAGTTTGCAATGTAGATTGCTTCCGATAAGGTTTTAATATTTGATGTGGATTGTATGTTGCAGATTGTAGATATTCTGTGGATTTTAAGTTTGTGTTGTGTATTTTGGTAATTCTTAATTAGTATTTATTGATAAGTATTGACTAACAGAGACTACAACACATTAGACATACAGTTTTGAAACATAACATATTAGCATAGGTTTAAAGTTAAATCCAATTTCAGTCTTTAATCCATTCATTTCCATCGCTATATGGCTATTGATTTCTATTTCCATATCAAATGGATTGAATGTAGTTCCATTGATTAACTGATTGATAGTCAACGCCTGTTTCGCTCGATCACAGCTGAGAAGTTGAGGCGACGTCTGATCTTTAACCCAACCCACTTACATGTATAAATGCTGCATTCATTGGGGCAACATAGTGTTGCATATTTCACACCATTTGCGTCGTCTAAACAAAAAGAAAGAGGAAGAACACGAGGGCCCCAATGAGGGGTCCAAATGAAAAGACGAGTAATTATAAGCGACATAACATAAATGCCAAGAGGCGCATATAAATCAGATTACGCACACCCTCTTCCGTCTCATCGTAAAAAAGAAAAAAATAAATAAAAATAAAAAAACAGAAAAACTTAGATCATAATTAAGAGCGAGATAGTTGGACTGAATGATGGCAAAGGGCATGGGGTGTTAGGTATAGAGGAAAGTTAAGGAAAGAGCAGGGGAACTACAACTACTCACATGTTTGACACAGAGATAACATACATATGCATATATGCATACATATGTATGTGTGAGTAAGTGTGTGTGTATCAAAAGGGCAACGAATGTTGCCGACAAGAATTAAAAATCTTTTTTTTTTTTTTTATATATATTTGTTTGTAAAACAGACATGTGTTGGTGTCTCAGAATGTGTGTGTGTGTGTGTGCGTGTGTGTTTGTGGGTCTAACTTCAAAAGGAACTCATGCACTCATCGCTGGCCAAAGATATCCATGAATTGCGCAGCCAAAAGGCGCATAAACAGCACAATAACAACAACAACAACAACTACGACAACAACAACAACACCAGTCCAAAAAGAATATACATTTATTTATGTGTATTCCAGCTAAATAATGAACTCGAGGGCGTACCACAAGGTACTACGAGCCAGGAACAGCAACAAGCGGAACTTCTATAGAGGCTGGAGATGAGGAGGAGGAGGTAGGGTGACGTGGCGGGGGAAGAAGCCTTCGAAGGGGAGAGGAATCCTTCGACGGAGGGAGCGGGGTGCGCCAAGTACACAAATGCATAAACTCTTCTCCTCTCTTTCTCTCGACCAAGAAATTCTAAACGCACAAAATAAATAACAAATCTGGTCTTAACGAGCCTGATAGCACCACAGATACCCTCTATAGTTTATATGGGAACGGACATAGTTTAATAAGTAATTGTTTACGCCCTCAGGGAGGGAATTTAAAGCATTTTGTGCAGATAATTCCTGGTAGAGCTGTAGCTCAATTTAGTTTAGCTAAAAGTTATATTTTTGGTATTTAACTGAAGCATCAATGATATTCCGATATATAGATAAAAGATGGCAGATGACAAATAAACTAATTCCTGTCTAAAATTGCAAATTGAATTTAACATAACTTATTTTTTAACTATATACTGTAAATTTAAATTGTTTTTTATCGACTGCTCTAAGTTGACTTGAAATAAACAAATACATATAGATATTGTTTTGTATAATATGTTTTTACTGACTGCGCGAATAATGTTTTTATATACTGCTTTATAGGGTATTTTAAAATTAATTTACTAAGTATAATAGGTTATTCCAATCGTAAATAGGAAACCGCAAAATTTCAAAATTAATTTTTAAATTTAATATTGGTTTTTTGCTGACTGTTAAATAAATAATTAAATAAATATAGATACAGTATGAACTTATGTGTATGTCTGCATATACTGTCTGCACGACTTATATATAGCATATATTTTGCATATACTTCGCTACAGGGTATATTTAAAAATAAAAGCAGAAACGCGTAGGTCAACCAAATGCTGCCTCTTGATGTTGCCACTGCCACTGGCTTTTTTTTTTACACCCACTTGCAACATCAATTCGCGACTTTCGCATGAAAGTGTGGTGTGTGGTGTGTCTGTGTCTGTGTATGTGTGTGTGTGTGAGTGTGCTGATGTTTTTAAAGCGCACCTAACCTCAAATGGTTGGTCGCTGTTGGCTGAAGGCAGCTCGACTTTCCGACTTGCCGACTTTTCTCGAGGATGTGTGTGCAGTGTAGCGCACTTCCTGGTTTGAACGTGGGAGCTGTACTACACTATGCTCCTGCTGTTTGTTAATGAAAATAAAAGAGGAAGAGGAGGAAGCTTTTACACATACTATACATATGCATATACACAAGTCTATATATATTTATGAACAAAAACAAAAACAAAATAAAACTGAGAGCACAAAAAAAAGCGAGGAAAAAACATAGCTCAGAGAACACGGAAGCAGAGCGTTCCCATCGACAACGTTAGGATTGTTTGTTTGCTTAGATGCTCGTGGACAGATGCGACTGCCAGACCGACAGAGAAACAGACAGACTGCCGGACGGACAGAGTGAATAGTTTGTAGTTAGACCCTGTACTTAAAATGTACAGAAAAGACTTTGCGATGCGCAAATTGTTTTTTTTTTTTTTAAACTTCGCAAATAACTAGACAATTTTCAGGATAGATAGGATATAGTACGTAAGTGTTTCAACTATAGATTTAAGATTGCTCTTGTGATTGATTTGCTGGGGGAAGAAAGTATATAGACCAATCTACCAATTCTAAGTTTGGTGTCTTTAGCGCTTAAGATCTCTGAAAGCTAATTATAGAAAATCGAATTACATGATCAGTTTTAAAATCAGAGTTTCGATTTTTGGCACTTATGATATATATTATAGTCCGGATCTGTCCTGAAATTTTCATCTCGATTGGATAATAAGCTGAGTTATTTAAAAAGGTGAGAAAGAAAAAAAATAAGATCACTGAATCATAATATGTAGGCGAGGTGTTGGTTCGTGGGTGTTTTTGTTTTTCAGAACAAGTACAGGGTCTAATACAGTCGGGCTTTCTTGACTGTGGCATTTCTTGTTACTAGATTTTCTTTTTGTATTTTTTCTCCTTTGCCAACATTGAAGACGCACAACTATTTGCAACATTTTTGCGGCGCTTGTGGAAATTATTTTCATCGCGTATGGAACGTGTGTTGTCCCATTTGTGGCAACAAGTTACTAAGTACTTTTTACGTGCAACTGCCACATGCCTGCCCATAAACGGGCAACAACTGCCAACTGACTGTCTTAACTAAAGAGTTGCATCGCCAAAACTGACCAAAAATGGTATAGAACAGTTCCTGCTCCTTGTCTCTATCCCAATACTATCTTGATGATCCCACAGATTTCTTCGACTAAAAAAAGGCTGCATTGCAGACTCTCATCAAAGAGCAAAAATGAGTAATAATTCTTCAAGACTCCTCAGTTGTTCCAACAGCTGAAAGATAAGATGAGAAAGGAGGACAAGAAAAAGCAAAAGGAGGTGGAGAAAGAACATATAAAGAAACATGTGTAAATACTGTAGATAATACTGAAGAAATGTACCAGTAAATAAATGACAAGCGAAGGGTAAATATGCATACACTAAGAAAATTGTTTGTATAGTTTGTAAAAATATAAATGTTCATAGAATTTCAAAAGCTTTCAAAGCACATGAAAGCTGGAAGTCAGTACAAATGTAAATTTACTTGGCTCGAAAACTACATGTATTTATTTATTTATCTATAACGATTTGACCCCTAGCGCTACAAGACAAGGCTTATAATTTAAGGCGCTAGTTAAAACATTTATTTACATTATTTTTTTTTTCTAATGAAGGATAAGAGCTTTTTAAGCTCACTTTCAAGGCTGAAAGCTGTATGTGCCAGCTTTAATCGCATGAAAACAGAAGTAAACAAACTTTCACACGTCTCATCTTGAAAACAAAACAGAAACCTGATGTAAAAAATCGGCAACATTTCTTAGAATCAAGTCGTTTTTTTTTCAGTAAATTTGTTTTGTGTACAACTTTCTTGTCTAAAGTTTAAGGTTGTCCCAAGAGTAGCTGCAAATGTATTTAAACATAATTTTAAATTGAATTTAATCGTTATTTCCTTTGAGTGTAGCCACAATAAGGGTTGTTTGATTAAATGAATCTAAACGATTGAAGCAGATCTTTAACTGTAGGTCATCGTTTAATTGGTATGCCTTGATTATAATTCACTGGAAATAGCCGAGCTGCCCTCTTCAGAGCAGACAAAATAAACAAAAACAAAATAAAATAATATAAGAACATGAAGAGAAGAGAGAGAGAGAGGATAAAAAAAGGCACAAACATTTCGTCTGTATGGTTGACCTGGCCTCATGTCGAAATGCAAACAGGAAGTTCATATTTAAAATAAGACGAGACCAAGACACGCACACAACCAAAATCGTAAAAAAAACAAAAAAGAAAAGAAACCCACACACACGCATACCCTGAAATGTCTGATTGGATAGGGTATTAGCGGGCTGAAGAGGGGGGAAACTGAGTTTACAACCAATTAGCATAGAGCCCTTTGACTTTTGCCCGCCAACGTAGACGATGACGTTGCTTCTGCTGCTGCTCATCAGCTGATGACTGCGCTCCGGCTACGACCACGCCCACATGCCCCTACCTCTGCCCCATCTCTGTCCCTTTCTTCCCCTCTTGCCTCTAGGCTCTGTCTAGCGATTGATTGTCTTTTGGTTGAATTGAACATTCCTACGCTGGTTTAAAGCCCACGTTCCTGACATATGTTTAATGCCCTACACCAAGTAAAGCGAGTATATTAGTTTAATTGCGAGGTAGAATGAGAGCTTGTCACACTGTTTGGATGATTGTTCTGTTTATCTTTTACTTTACACGATAATAAAAATATCATTATTAAGTGGTTACGTTGTCATTTAAATATTTATCCATAGTGTCAATAGTTTTAGATCGTGGTGCTGTCAATTTGTGTCAATGATATTAAAGCATTGAAACGTAACATTTTATTATCTACAGTAGAATTCTCTAGTATGTGAAAAAAACGGGTAAAAAAGTATATTTTTGGTGCTGCCAACTTGTTACAACTAATTGTGAGTCAAAGAATGTAAAAACGATTATTATTTTTTTCTCTGGATAATTATTAGTAATACGATTTTTTGGGATATCAGGAAGGGCTACAGTATTTTGTTGGTGCTGCCAACTTGTTAAAAATAAGTTGAAGAATTTGGAAATTGTCGTCCTTGTTCCTCTGGGTAAACTATCTGCATACATTTTTTTAAAATGTTTTTATCCATCTTAACTTGTTTCAAATCGTTAGTAGACTATAGACGTTATTGGTAATGTTTTGCTTGTTATATCCCTAGTCACTCTACTGGTGTTACCAACTTGTTGGAAATACTATAAAACTATGGTTGTCTCCTCATAACTGTACATCATTGTTCTCTCTTAATGAATAATTTCGATTTCGTCCAGGGTATTTTCCAAGTCGTGCATATGTTAAGCACCCCTTCCCTTGCTAGTTTACCTATGCCTGTTTTTTTTCGTTTTCTTTTTTTTTATTATTACTAGTTTTGTTTGTTCTTGTTTGTTGTTTTCCTTTCTTTGCTCGGTTTGTTGTCGTTTTAATGCATTTAAAAGTCATTAGTCGCAGGCCTTTGGGTGCAACAGTAGTGGCAGTGGCAGAAGTGGCGGCAACAGAAGTGAATGTGGATGTGGCAGTGGCAGCTTCTTCGATCGGTGGCACGCCCATTTGACCATCTCCGGCAGCTATGCACTGTCATTAATTGTCGTTTAGTTTGAGTATATGTATAAGTACTTAGTGTGCCCCAGTCCTTGGATTATTATTATTGTACACTATATTTACAGAAGGGGTATTATAATCCTCTTATCGAGTCTATACGTTTATTGATTCCCCATATTATATATAAGTTGAATAAAATATATGTATGTCAGTTGGTAGAGTCTCTGTCTCTATTTGTTGCATACAACTTTAATCTTACATCTTATAGTTGACATAGAAAATATCGGCCAGGAAATTCGTATTTGTAGAAATATTTCGTGTTTCTAGAAATATTTAAAATTCCTTGAGATTTACCGATTTAGTATAATATCACTCATATTTCAAGTTTAGGCATAACAATAGTGTATTGTATCTTCTTTATTTGATCAGATTGTTGACTATACATTTTTTGTTTTTTCTTCTTCGTCTCTCTTCTTGTATCGCCTCCCCTTCCCTCTGCTTGGTTCTGCATCGTTTCGGCTTCTCCTTGTGCATAATTATGGCCATTAACGTTGCTCTGGCTCAGTTGCAGGCTATTTGGGATGAATTGTCTTAACACGTTTGGCACAACTTCAAATAAATTTGTGCGACGCACGCAATGTACACACACTTTTACAGATACATATACATACATATGTATGTATTACACGTGAGCAATCAATAAAATTGTTGAGCCTACATAAATAGCACATGAAATGGCGAAAGAATCAGCAAAATATATGTACATAATTTAATTTCACATAAACAGTGTGCAAATTTTTGCATATTTCACTTTGGCTCCGGCCTATTTATATAGCCCAGTCGAGCGTCTAGCGATAGGCATACTAAAGGGAGGGTTAGAGGGGGCGCTGCATGGTAATACTTAACACGCAATATTGGCCCAACAGAAGGAGCCTCGACAGCTAGTAGACAGAGGCAACCCAATGTACAGACTTCAATCAAAATGAGTCAAGGAATGGAATAGAGACAGTGGTAAAGGGGGTAACTTGTAACTTGCAAAGTTACTGTTTACAGCGCTGAAGGACTGAAAAACTTGGTAAAGTGCCTCCTCTGCCTTGTTTAAAGAGCACGATGTCCTTGTCCCACACACGGTCTTGAGTCGTCGTCTCTTGTACTGCTTGCCCCATCCATTTCAATTATGAATTTGTTCTTAAAGTGCTCTCAGTTCAGTTTCAAATATTCTGTATACATATTTAAATAATTAATCAGTTTGTCAATTTTAAATGTCATATTCATTTGACAAAATCTATACAAAAATTCGAACATCTCAACTCACTCAGACAATTCGATGGGCTTTCTTTAGCTGTACGTTTGAACTACTTAGTTGATTGTTCCGTATTATTAAGAAAAACAGAAATTGCTTAGAAAATGCATAGAACTTGTATATACAAAGTTTTGAGAAAGGAATAGTTTTGTCTTCGTAATCATAGAAATATTACGTATTATCGGTCTTAAAAAACGAAATAACCGGTTAGAAACCGATTCAAGAATAACGGCTTGTTCGTTTTTTGCCAGCGACTAAAATTCAATGTATTTTTCAATTTTGGATCGAATTTAAATAGTTACATGAGTATAATTTTCTAAGTGATCATTGAATCATACCGGTATTTCGAAACCGAGACTTGGGAAAACCGTTACTGGTTAACTGGTTACGAAACCAATATATTTATGGTTTATAACCGTACTTAAAACTTTTTTTTGTTTCGGCTTGAATCCCTGGTTTATAAAAACAAAATCAAAAAACAATTCACAAATATTTCAACAAGATATTCTTTCCATCTAAAGCATAATATTATAAAATGAATAGTTTTATCGTGTGATTTTCGATACCTTAGGTATATAAGGTATTTTTTCATCATTAGCCAAGCAATTTGCATATTTCTAACAATCATTTATTATTTTTTTTATGCGATTGATTTCGGCTCGGGAATTCAAAATGCTCATGCAAAAATGCAAGATAACAATTCCAGTAATCAATAAAAAAACATTTTCAAAGCAATAAAATTCAGCTGAAATTGCAAAATGATTGACAAAATGGACATGCCCCTTGTGGGAATTGTGTGTGCAGAAAAGAATTAAGAGAAATACTTTATTTATTTTCAACATTGATCGGCAAACAGCTGAAGGTTTGTTACGATGTGTCATGTACAGAAATTTCTCATTTCCCCTAAATATAGAGACAGACAGACAGACAGACACACAGACACACACTCCCTTCCCTCTTCGCTTCTCTTCAATCAAATGGCAATCCACTTGGCAAGACATTGGCGCAGTCGCGTGTGCCGCTTGTCACATTTTATTTGATTTTATTTTTATGCTGGGAGTACCCTCAATCCAGGGGATTTCCCCCCTCGCCCCCTCGCGACTTTTGGGCAGACCAATACTCGTACATAATTTACGCAGCTCTTCTGTGTGTATATTGTGTGTTGGCTTTTGGCACCCGTGCTGAATAAACAATAACAAAAGGAGATGAGCAACAAGCTGAAACAACGTAACAGTTTGTTGTCAAAGATTTTCCCCATTCCATTTAGAAGGAATATGCAAACATGTGTGCATATTTAACTCCATCCTCTATCCTCTGTTTTCCTCCGATTTTCCTCATTTCCTCAAAATGAACAACATTTCATTGTTTTTGTTTGTTGGTCGGAACATCTTTTTGAGCTGCTTCTAGCCAATTTTCTGGCGTTAAATGTTTGACAGCTTATCCGTCGTGTCGCGTCTCTTTGTTGCATGCCCCCTTGTCGACTTGGGCGCATATTTTGTCGCATTTAATTAGGCAGATAACACGCGACACAACAATAGCAACAATAACATGGGGCCAGTTCATCATCATCATCACATGATAAACAAGAGAATTGTTATTGTTTATGGTGACATGGGACAAAAAGAGACGCGATACGAGACAACAACAAAACTCAACAAATTAAAAGTAAAAATAAATTTTTAACAGCTATAAATAAATACAGTGCAGTCTAGATTTAATGAACATTACAATTTTCAACTATTTAAAATAGAAAAAAGTTATAAAAGTAAGAGTTCCGGATATGGTAAAAGGGCCTAAAACTGTGTTTACACTGGGCCGCATCATTGGATTTTTCCGTTAAATGGATAGAAGAAGACAATGATGCGGTCGCATGTTAAATGACGCATCATTGGCAAGTGTTGCCGTATTCCCGTAGTACTTTTATTTAATACTGCAATTTTTCGGGGTATCGATGGGGTATCGTTTGTTAACTTTAGTAGGCCGGCATCATATTTCAACTATTCGGCCTACTAAGGTAAGTAATACTGTTTTTACATTGTCCAAAGATGCAGCTTCTGTGTAAACGCCTTGCATAAGTTTTCCGCATGTTCGACAATGATGCGGCAGTGTAAAAGCAGTATTACAGTGTTTAGCTTACTATATCCAGACTCGACTGTAGTATTTTTCTATTTGTATACCACAAAATAATGTGCTTCGTTGTTGAAGTCAAGCGCTCTGTTGATCCCACAAACGCGTATAAATTCTCACAACTATATGTCATATCATGTATACTATATCTTTGATATCGAATTCCATATACCACATTATTATTTCATACCTTATTAAAAATTAATTGAATTTTATGTAAAAGTTTGTCTGACAAATATTTTTAACAATCATCAAATTTATCTTAACATTTTTGTAATAATATTTTCTTTCTTATCTCTTTTTAGGTAAGAGCATTGGTTTTTATTCTTATGATAAGCATCAACTATGGGATGGCTCAAAGGTGGAAATATTAACAAGTAAGAAAGTGACTAGTACAATGACTATATCCGAATCTAAAGTGCACTATACTTGCATAAACATAATTATCATTAAAAATACTCCACGACATACATTTCCAATATTCTATAAACGAAATTGTAAAATAATGCTAACGGTTTGTTAAAAAAAAAACAAGCTTAAGTATGTAACAGGCAGAGGAAGTCGTGGCAGATCCCGCAAAGTATATATGTATGTACATTGTACATATATTCTTGATCAGCTTCAACAGTCGAATCGATATAGCCATTTCTACGGTCCGTCCTTATGAACGAAAGTAACACAGAGATGTTAAAACCTAGAAGCCCCTTCGCTCAGGAATTTTGCGCAATATCCCCACGGAGTGTATTTTAAATGTTTGCAGCAACCGCAGATCGGAAATAAATTCTCCACACCCCTTTAAAGATAGAATCATGATAGATAGAATCATTTTTAAATCATCACATCAAGATCGGATAAATCAGTATATTGAGAGGATTTTAATTGGCACAATCTCTTAAAAGTTTTCAGTAATTTTTATATCTTTTGAATTATAAATTTTTACATTAAAAATTATATATATTTAAATTGAGTAACGGGTATTTTATAGTCGGGGACTCAGCTATAGTGTTCTTACTTGGTTTTTCATGATGTTGCTCATCTTTTGTAACATTCAAACAAATTGCTCTGGCAACAGATACAAATCAGCACAAAAGCCAAATTCTTTCTTTTGCAACGCTTCTGTTTATGAGTATTACATCTTGCTTCTCTATTATGGTTGTTGTAGTCAGTGCTGTGGTTGTTGTAGTTGTTATTGTGGTTGTTGTTGTGGTTGTTGTTAGCAAGTTCATTTGATGGTTTGCGCTTGAAGCATTTTTCAGCTGTTGCCTTTATGTTGATTATTATACCCTTGCAGAGGGTATTATAATTTTGTCACGAAGTTTGTAACGCAGTGAAGGAGGCGTGTCAGACCCCATAAAGTATATATATTCTTGATCAGGGCGACGAGCTGAGTCGATATAGCCATGTCCGTCTGTCCGTCTGTCCGTCTGTCTGTCTGTCCGTCTGTCTGTCCGTCTGTTTCTATGCAAACTAGTCTCTCAGTTTTGAAGCTATCTTGATGAAACTTGGTACAGGTCCGTCTTTTTGCTGCACGCAGTACATATGTCGGAACCGACCGGATCGGATAACTATATCATATAGCTGCCATAGGAACGATCGGTTGGAAATAAACATTTAGTATGAAAAACTTTTTTGTTTCTCAAGATATCTCAACAAAATATATACATTATGTGTTTGATTAAGTTTTAAACAGGCTGACCAAATTTGGTGTAAATCGGGCTACTATATCATATAGCTGCCATAGGAACGATCGGTTCGAAAACAACATTTAGTATGAAAAACTTTTTTGTTTCTCAAAATATCTCAACCAAATAAACACATTGTGTGTTTGATTTAGTTTTAAACAAGCTGACCAAATTTGGTGTAAATCGGACTACTATATCATATAGCTGCCATAGGAACGATCGGTTCAAAATCAACCTTTAACAAATTTTGTAAAAAATCTGACGGCTTACGCAGGGCACTGCAAGGGTATCCAAACTTTGGCGCGCCAAAGTTAGCTTGCGCTATATTTTTTTACTGCGTTTTTTCGCTACTTCCATCTCTCTCTTTCTTCATATGGAATTTCATATGCAGTGCTTGGTACTTTCATTCTTTTTTCGCCCCGTATACCCTATAAAGTGAGCTTAACAACAGGTATGCGAATACCAGTGCACTTACTTGGGTTGAAACACAAATGAAACTAATTAATTTTGCTTGTTTGACATGCTCTTGTGTGGTGTCATTCAATAAACAACGCTTGTATATATTGAGTATGTATACTACATCAGATTGGTAGTTACATATATACCCTATGATTAAAACTTAAAATTCATTAGATATGAAATGTCCTTATATCTATGTATCATGAGATTTGATGAGAATTGACTCAATTTTCAATATAGAGGAGTTAATTTGCCATAGCTAAGCTTCACTGTGACAGCTACTAATAAAATGATATTTAAATACAATTTTATATGACATATTTTTAATGATGACTTTAAATTCCTTTCAATTTGTATAATTATATTATTTTTGCCATTGAATGTGCAGGGTATTTAAGTGTAGGTTTACCCAAAACAACAGCATTTTCTACTTGTGATTTTGTTGTTTTTGTTTAATTTATTTATTAACTTTGTGCAGTAGAATTGAGGTTATGCCCCGTTTTTGCTTTTGTACTCTATAATAAAAATGGGAATTTTATGTTGATACATTTTCTTTTTTGTCCCCTCTGTTAACTTTGTTACTCCTCTTTTGTCTCTTCTGCAGTCATAATTCAGTGTATTTTTCTTTTAAGGGCTTTTTCTCATTTAATAAAAGCCATAATACTTAATAAACTATAATTTGCTTTGTTGTCCTGCCTTCTCCTCTACAAAATGTGAAATGAATAAAAACAAAATGGAAAGTGAATATAAACCTTCATTCATATTTTCAATTAAGTAATTGATTGGCCCTTAAATGGCTGCACTGTTGCTGAACTCGCTGACGAAACCGGATACGTCAAATCGATGAGAGTTAATTAATTTGAGTTTCGGCTTTCGGCCAGGCCGAGAACCAAACCAAACCAAACCGAGTCAGGCCAACTCAGAGTCAGCTCATCAAGTTTTATGTATTTGCCAACAGGCGAAGTCTTGTTTTACCTGCTTTCGCTTAAAATAAACACAAAACGAACAAGAAATGTATATGTGAGTGTGTGTGCGTGTGTGTGTGTGCTCGTATGTGTGTGAGCCCTAAGTCAACGTCAAAATGTCAAACGGGGAGCCTGCCTGACTGCCCTTTTCTTTAACTGTCGCTCTGTGCCGTTTAATAATCAAACATTTTCCAAACATACACACATTCACATATTCACACAAACATACTCACGCAAGTTTGAACATGAAGCCATTAAAAATGTGTAGCCTACTTTGCAGCGCCAAAGGAAGAAAGTCAAAAGCCCCAAAAAAGGAAAAGCAAAATGCGCTTCAAACCGTTTTTCAATGTCAATGAACAGTTAAATTTTCAGGCACGCTAATTGGCAATAGAGCTGCGCAATAATTCACAGTTACAGCGGCGGGATAAAATCACGTAGTAACCTCAATACATACTATCATCATCTTTTTGAGATATTATCTTAACGTGATTGCGGCATACTATTAACAATCGTGAAAGGCAGAGATCTAAAGATTGGAATTGTAAATGAAAACTATATGGATTCCGATATGGAAATGAGCAAAAGAATACTTTAACTTAATATTTACTTATAATATATGACCCAAAGTATTTCCATCGTTGCGAACTGTATCTTCTTTTAAGGCTTATAACATGTCCCTAGTCTAATTTTACTTGTGTTTTCAATCTTTCGATAGCTTGCGTCTGATGTTTTAAATTTAATGTATTCTTTCTTTATCAATGCTGCAATTATATTCTGTTAAGGTGTTATTCAGTGAGAGTTTATATTATTTGTACATAAAACGATCTATTACAAGATCTTTTTCAAAGAGTTACATGAAAAGTTAAATGACAATTGTTACAACATTTCTGACAGAAAAGCACTTGATAATAAGCTCTATAAATCCTTATTTGTTATTTATTGTTACACGTAACAATCGTTAATCATTTCTCAGAGTCACAGTTTTATGGTTAACAGCGCTTTATTCCTAATTAACAAAGCCAATTTGTGAGCAGTGGTTCCTGGTGGATGAATGTGAGTTTTTGGGGTGGTTGCGTGGTTCGAATTGGGTTCGAATTGGGTTGGGTCATGTCATGTTCGCTTAGATGTTAAGGAAAACTAATTTTCAAAGTCAATGTCGCGAAGTTGTTGGCAGTTACAGTTCAGAAAAGAGGCAAAGTCTCAAGCCTTTTACAGAAAGTTGCTTGAGTGTGTAAAGTTTTCATTATATATTCATGATAAACACACACATACGTAAAGAGGAATTTGGTGTTAGGAGCTTGTTGAAAACTTTTTGACTTTTCGGTGCGCACAATTCAATCAGCAGCAACAACAACAACAAGGAATATCTACACACACATACGCACAACAAAACCGTGTTGATTTGGTTGAAATGCGTATTTTTTTCCTTTTCCTGTAAACCATTTTCATTTCCCATTGGCAAAAAGTTCCTCAACGAAATTCTCATTTGTAAGTTTCAAATGTGTGTTCTCAGTATGTGTGTTCTCAGTATGTGTGTGTGTGTGTGTGTGTGTGTGTGTGTGTGTGGGATTGATATGCATTCATCTTATTTGCAATTGACAATCAAGCTTATTGTTGTTGTCTTGTTTTTAGCCTGGTCTTTTGTTGCTTTTGCTGTTGTCATTGCATTTAATTTGCTGCAACAGTCATTAAAAAGTTAACACAGCAAACAGCCAGCAGCAGCATCCTGCAATCTATTCATTCATCCATCTACTATCAGTTCTATTCATCAATTTATCCTGCCACAATTTCATTTAGCATTTTGATTTAAAATGAATTAGTCTACATTTCATTGACATCAGCATCAACATTCGCATTCACAGTGACCACTTTTAAATCTTTTCACAGAAACCATCTCAGCATCCACTTCTCTGTATTGCCAATACCCTGTAGGCAAACATTAAAGGGGTATTTAGTTGTCGCTTTAAGGTAACCTGTTGTAGTCAAAAAGAAGACGAAAAATAAATTGAGTTTAATAAAAAACTGTTTGTGCACAGAACATTTGTCAGTCTGTAAATGTAAGGAAACAAACTAACAAAATTTAATTGGATAACACTTAGCTTACAGGGTGTTACACAGCTTTTCATTAATAAACTGTACACTCCTACTGATTTTATAGCTAATTTAGCTACAAAATTCATTTAAACAAGTGCATTTAATTTGCATAAAAGGACTTAACAAATAAGTATATGGTATATGTATACTTAACAGAGTATCTCAAAGTCTTATCTTTGATTTTATTAAGCTTTCGTCACTAGCGTGGACAGTTGTCCACAGTAACTATAACTATCTCGAATTCGAATTTTCTGAAATAGGTATTTATCAGTTTGGTCTTTAGCAGTTCATTAAGCAGCTTAGTACCTTTACCTTGTCAAATAATTGTATTTTGATTTTAGTGAGCTTGAGAGGGTATCTCTTAGTCAGTCAGGGCACCATACTTGATTCATTACCAAATTTAAAAATGTTTGTTTTATAATTTTTTTTTCGCTTTTTCTTTGCCTGATCTCTTAGGGACATTATAAAATATGATTTGAGCAAATAAATACCAACATAATTGGCGCATCATTTCAACCGCTGTCCGCTTTAGGAGTTGTTTATACTTGAGTGGACAAAGGGTTTGTGAGGAGGGTGGGGTAGGAGGCGGGTACTGAAGAAGGGAAACTTCCCTCTATATATGTGTGTGTGTGTAATTGCGAATGGCAAATATGTTAAGGTTTGTTCGACTGAAAATGCAGTTGAAAATTTACTTTAAAGAGTTTTCTGAATGCACACACCGACAACACACAGACAACACACAGACATACACACACAGACACACAAACATACACACACATAGGGAATATGTCACAGAGACAGTTGTTGCTTCCTGAGCTATGTTTGCTTACAATTTTTTGTGTGTATGCAAAATAATTGATGCAAAAATAAAAATATATATTTTTCTGCATTGACAATGATAACAGCAGAGGCAGAGATAAAGAGTGGAAAAGCGGGGGGTGGGGGCGTTCAACTGTTAGGAGGGGATGTGGAAAATGGGGGCATGACTGTTGAATTTGCTTGAGCAATTTTGTTGCAATATAATTGGTTCTTTTGCCATAGCGCTACTCTCTCTCTCTCTCTTTGCACAATGAACTGCACCCAAAATGTAAAATTTCCCTCCCACATTTTCCTCCTAAAAGGGGGCGTGTCCGCGGGTAAAAAGGGGTAGTGGTAATTATGTTAAGCTTATTTTGCAGTCCGCAATTTTGTACAAGTCACCATGTAATTTGGAAGTCTCAAATTGATTGATGTGAATTAAGCTGACCTGCTTACATGTGGCCACAGTTGTTCTCTAATGACAAATGAATGTACTCAAATATTCAGATTTGCATTTGTTTGCCTATTCGAAATGCGAGCACAGTTGTTGGCATTCCCAGTGAGTAACATGGCTACTACCAAATACGATATATCAGATCAATATTGACCAACGTTGTTATTGAAAAAACTGTTGACAATAACGAAAAGAAATTGAAATATCAAAACACACAATTTTTCTATTTTCGAATCAGTTTTCTCGTCTGTTTTATAAATATTACTGCGTTTATAAGCGAATACTTGAAAAGTGTAAAATAAGCTGATTTCCATATTACCACAGTTGTATTTTGATTTCAGCTTTAAGCCAAAAGGGAGAAAGGGGTAAGAGTGAGAGGTTTGTCAAGCAGCTTTGTTTGTCGTTTGTTCATGTTTTGTTGCTTTAATCTTGGCGAAAAACACCAACAACAGCAAAAACAACAAGGGGCAAGAGCTTTGAAATGAACCCTTTTGCTTGATTCATTCATTCATTCATGAATAAATCTGTTGCTGCAAAGAGCTTTCTTTTTAGCCATTTTGCAGACTTGGTTTATTCAGTTGCTGCTTTTGCATCTTTTATTGTTGTCTCGTTGCCGTGTTATTCTATTGTTGTTGCTAGTATTGGAGCAATTAGTCAGCATCTTCTTTGAATTTCCTTATTGTTTTATTTATTTATTATGAAATTTAAGTTCAGTCTACACAAAATTAATTAATTTTTAAAATATAAGATATGGACATTTCTACAGAAAGGTGGACAAAAAATTTTTATTAAAAATTATATCAAAAACTTATATATTGTTAAATTTTTTCTTCACAAATATTGTATTTAATTGCACATGCATTAATTTATTGATATTCATATTGACAGCATTATTCACAAATTTAGTTTACTTATTTTTCTGCCTGCTTTTCTTCAAGTTGATTTCTAATTTGTTGAATATGTGTTTAATCAATTATTTTCCTCAATTTCATATTGGCAGCAGCAATAAGCTTATTGAAATGAGCATAATCTTTTCAATCCTGATTAATATGTTTGTTAATTACCAACAAAAAGTTAAGAATGAGAATTTTAAAGTATTTAACATCATGTGTCATACTCAAAGTTATAATAGCCTCGAGTATTAACTTAAATTGCTTCAAATCATAAAATCGTAACGTCATCGCTTACTTATGCTAATATCTCTTAACCGAAAAGGGTTGATTGTTTTATCTGTTTTACTAAATATAGTCCAACTATACGGCTACTTAGATGTATAAAAAACTTTTTAAAAACTTGATTTGATTTGTTGACATATTTCGACTGTCACGTAAGTTGTATTAATATAGTATAGTCTGTTTTACAATTATGTTTATTTTTGCTTAAAGTGACATGATTGTCGCTTAATAAACACAAAAGATGGATTTGAAAACAAGAGCAATGTGGCGCCATCTAACGTTTATAAATATAGAAATGTATTTAAATACAGGATGTTTCATAGTCTCTCTCTCTCTGACACACGTGCACCATTTTGATTGCAGTTTGTACAGTAAATTATGACAGGAATTATGGTCTGTGTTTTATGACTTTGTTTTTATAATTAGATAACATGCCTGAAAAAAGTGCCCAACTCCCAGCTGGCTGCAACAAACCCCACCTCCAAGAAATCTTACAGGGCATCTACATATCTTCTCATGTGCGCTGCACTTGAATGCGTTAATTAAAATTAAAAAAAAAACAACAACACAGCTGCTTATCGCCTCTTAGTTTCGAGGAGTTGTTGTTGTTGACTTCTTCTTCTTCTTTTGTGTTGATGTTGTTGCTGTCTCACAAAATGTGGCAGGGGCAAAGCCAGTGGCAGTGGCATGGAGGTGGGGGCATATATAACTTTTGGCTGTCAGGCAGCAGAGATAACAACAGAAGTTGACTGCACTCTCTCTCTTGCTCTTTGCCTCGATTTGGAAAAGAGGGCACTTATTTAGGAATTATGCGCCAAGGCGCAACTTTGCTACAAAAACATGCAACATGCAACTGAACTCAACTGAGGAAGCGTTCCACACTTTTGCCGTTGTCAACAACTTGTTCCTGGGGTTCGTTTGGCAACAAAAAAAAGTTTTAGAGGCAGCCCGACGCCAGCTCAGTCCAAAGACAACTAAATCCTTCTACACACACATTCATATGTACACACCAGTGCTGCCGTTTTAAACACCAAATTTCCCCAATGAACAAAAAACCACATGAAAAACACTAGTTTACCAATAAAAGCTCTACAAACTTATTTTAACTTAATTAAATAATATTACAACTTCTTTTCCACGTGTACGAGTAGTTGGGCAAATTTGTTCAACATTATAAATGTTCAAATTTCATTTATTATATAGGAAAAATAATCTCATTGTTAGGTGAAAATCTAGTCGAAAAGTCAAGGTCTGCGACAAAAGATATTTAATTTAAGAAATTATCTAGTCTAATATAGGAAACACTAAACTTATAAAAATGTAAAGTCCTTTATACATAAAAATAATGTTTTGAGCTGTGCCGTACGCCAGACTATTTTATTGTGAACGAGCTGTCGTAATGAAATAATCGAGGAATGAATGAATTTTATTCATTATGCAGATAAATATTCGGGTCCACTGTAGACAATTTTAAGGGATCGGTTCATGGTACGGTAGGGGTAACTCAAAAAAATGCAATGGAGAAAACTCATTTCATTAGCTAGAAAAGAGCTAAATCTAAATCGAAACCACCAAATCAACAACACTGGTGCACACAAACATGTCAATGCATGTCTGCAATCTGAAGTTCTGGAGACACGCTCGAGGTCCAGATGCGACTACATTATTGCAACGCCAGACGTGGTTTCCATATATGCCTTTCCATAGGGGTTGACTTGCAGCCTCCAGATGGGGGGTTAGGTGAAAAGGGGAAAACGGGAGGGAGGTTGGGGAAAATTGGCTGCTGTTTCGCCGTCTGTTGGCTGGCTGATTGAATTGCCTGATTGCTCTGATTGCCGCCGCCAGACATCTGACGTCCGACGTCGTCGTCGTCGGCGTCATCATCGTTGAAACTAAATTAAGACACTTCAATTGGCCCCCGTCTGCCCCCGTACCCACCTCATCTTTCACAATTTCTCTCTTATCACCCATTTGCCAGCTTGCAACATGTGCAACTTGATTTGCAGCCAACCCGCAGAATTGCCAGCTAAATGCCAAAATGTACTTATAACTACATACCAAATGTACTATATAATAAATTCGGAAACAAGCAAGCAGAAATAATTTGACATACCCTGTAATTTACCTAGACATGCAATGGGGTGTAACTCGCTGCTCTTTAGGTCAAGATCAGGACTTTCAGAAGAGTTTTTTGTACAGTAAGGCAACTTTTTCAATGTATACAAAGGGTCTCGAATTTTATTTAAAAACGATTTTTAATCTTAGTATATTTAATATACTCCAAGTAGGGAAACTGATACCTCAGTAAATTTTAGCTTTCCTACAGTCATTTAAAAATTATAATGATTTATCCAAAATTAAATTTTTCACATAATTCACAGATTTCTCAATATTATCTTCGCCTTTAGGGTGGGGTATTGTGAAAATACAATTAATTTTGTACTTTTGAACTGGAATTGTTGAATGTAAGCAACTTTTATGTATGCATCGACTATTGAATCTAATAAAATGTGAGAGACTCGCAGTGAATGTGCCACCGGAGGAAATGTTCATGTACGTGGACACTAAAGCTTTTGATGACTTACTTAAGAGTTCTAAGCAGTTGCCCCAGTTTGTGGCTCTTAAGTCGTCAGAGAGAAGATTGCGATATAAGTGTCTGTGTGTCTGAGGGGCAAAAGAAAGATGCCTTTACACATTCGATCGCAGTTCGATAAGATGAAAGATATTTCATCATAAATAGATAGTTATTCGTCCGCTCGGGAACATGTCTTTCAGTTTGCCACACACTCCTGTCAACAGTTGCAGCAATAGAACGTTGTTTTTTTTATCTGAACTACTGAATTTTATTACATTTCAATAAACTTTTATCGAATGCTAAAAGTGTCAGCACTAAAAGCGGATAGAGAATATTATCATGGGAGTATATTTCAATAAATATTTGTGGCGTTGTGTAAATTCAATTTATGCAATTAAATAATTACGTTTAGAAACTAGAAATTCGGCTAAAGCTTCTATTTCGGTTTTGACCATTTGTGTCAATACATATACATAACTGTACAACGAAATTTTTAAAAATTTTAAATTGTTTAGCAGCAAAAATATGTTGCTACATATGTATTTTAATCATTTTAGACTACCAAGTAATGTACAATGTAAATTGTAGATACAACATTCAAGAAATAACTTTCGAAACAAGTTCCGAAACCTTACTGGTGCAAACAATTCTCTTTTCGGCTCTTATAAAAGAGTTTGTCACTTTCCAGTTTCGGTAAAACTTATTTAATTGATCATTTTCGATAACTGTTCTGGTTATATATCCAAAAGTTTTCAATTTAGTTCCATATTTCATTTAAAAGAATAATGCTCATTAAAAGTTTTCAATAGTTGAATATGAAATTTTTACACTATATATGTAGATCAGCATATATCAAATATCTGTGCATCATTTCTTTAAATATGACAATCTTTTAAGTAAGTGAACGATTTGGATTATTGATGTTAAACTGTAAGAAGTTTTATTGCACTCAAAGTGATCTCAATTATTTATGATTTTCAATTTATTTAATGTCAAGTAGAGAAGTTGTCATCCCTTCACAAACCAAAAAAAAAGGACATCTGTCGAATGTCTTTCATAAATTGCTGCCCACTGTGCGACGTCAATAATGCCACAACAAGACGCACACAAACACACACACATACACACACAGATAGAGAGACAGACACACTCAACACCCACCGTGAAGAGAAGAAAGCTTAATATTTGTTGTTGTGTTCGCAAAGTAAACGAAATTGTCGGAGATTTTTGTGGTTGCAACTAGAAGCGAAATGTCAAGCGTTGTCTTTGCCTTCGTCTTTGCCTCTACCTCTATCTTCAGCTACCTCTGTCTTTGTTTTTGCCTTGTCGACTTGCAACAAAATCTCTCGACATGTCTAGGGTGCTAAGCGACACATATTTCATGTGGTAACTAAAAATTGCAATGCAAAATTGCAACAACAATTTGGGTTAAAATGATTGTGGCACACAAAGCGGTAGTACAAAAGAAAAGCCAATAAAGGTAGACAGAGAAAGAAGAAAGAGAGACTGGTATAGATGACAAAGAGAGAAGAAAATAAAAAAGAACAACAAGAGCAAATTGTGTGTGTGTGTGTTTTGCAACATTGCACACTGCTGTATTATTGTTTGTATTTTATTTGTTATGCTATCGACACTTGGCGCTTTGTGTGTTGCAAGCATCGAGAAGAGTCCAGCGATCGTTCACTTTAGCTTTGGTTTCTGTGCCACTTTTAGTTGCATGCGACTGACCCTGCCCCTTGTGAAAGAAGGGAAGGCAGGGCAATGCAAAAAGCGGAAATAAGCCACTTGAGGCGACCTCAAAAGCCTTGCAACAGCGACGTGCCCCATGTGAGAGGTGCAGACGGAGTTGGTTGGTGGGTTGGAGAGAGACAGAGAGGGGGTAGTACATAAGTACTACATGTGTGTAATCGTGCGCGCCACTTGCCACCAGCGGGGCACTAAACACCCAACTGAAGTTGCAACCAAAGTCCAAAGGAAAAGCTTGCAGCTGCAACTGCAACTGCAACACACAGGTACACTACGTCAGTCGTCGACGTTGCCACAGCACTTTTATTATATATGAAATGAAATGCTTGAAATAATTCAGCAGCAACTGCTGCTGTTGCTGCTGCAACAACAGCAACACAAGCAACAGCAACAACAACACCAACAACAACAACCACCTCAACAGCTCACAAAGGTTAATACGTTGACGTTGGCCAAAACCTGATTTACTTGTTCTGCTTCTGCTTCAGTTTTTGCCTTTAGCCTTCTTCCTTCCTCCTTCTCTTCTACTGTTGCTTGCTCATGTTCGTTGGCTCCTTTTTGTTGCATGCCACTTCTGGTCCATGCGGCTCTGATTGCCTTTGTTTTAGCTGCCTCACTGGCTGCTTGGCTGACCTGTAACATAAATTTCAGCATTTATTTAAGCCTGGCTGCCGCCTTCTTTTCCCTTCACTCTCTTTTGCCTACACTCCTCTGTTATTCCCTCCTATTCCCCCCCTCTCTCTCTCTCTCTCTTTGCAATACGTGGCAGGCACATTCATCTACCATCTGAAATATTTATTTCGTACCACATTTTAAAGTAAAAACTAAAATTTTCGATAATTGTCTACCAACTATAATAAACAAAGTGTTTCTTCTCCTGATTTCTCATATGTTTTGAATTTTTAGATATGTGGTCCTATCTAATTTTAAACACTTAAAATTGCTGTAAAAGCTTGTGCGACTTTTATGAACAATGATAATTTCATATAAGTATGCATGCTTTAATTGGTTCTGGGCCTAAATTTTAAAATTTTGTATTGAAAATAGAATATTTTCGAATATTATTTAAAAGTATAAAATTTCTGGCTACAATTAAAAAAAGAAGGAGAAAATGTATTGTCCTAATCGAAAACATCGCATTCATTAATTCAGTCTTACACTTACAAAATATCATCAAGCAGAAATGTACAATTTACCTAAATCTATGCAGTTGAGAGACAGTGTACCTTATAGGGTCTAAAATGCTATCTTCTGCATGCTTACGGGGTATAGAAAAAACAAACGATCCTTAGAACATTCGTCTTCTCTTCGCATCTCTTAGATCAAGGCTGGGCAGTCATATTCGACAACATCGAATAAAAATATCAAAATATGTTTGCTTCTTCAAAGTGAGCGATCGACACTCACAGCGATAACCAAAATTTAATAGATAGAACTTTGGGTGCCGATGTAGTGTATGTAATATGGCTTGGTTTACATCAGAGCTTTTGAAACCCGTTAGCTTGACTGCTTGTGCGTCTCTGTAGCGGCGCCTAGCTAATCATAACAGTTTGAGTTTTGTGCGTATTAAGCTAAGTCGTACCCATTCCTTATTTAGATAAAAATGTGGTTAATCACCAGTTATAATTTTAACTGATAATTATCAGTAACCAGCTACCGTCCACATTTTTCACACACAAAAGATACTCTCCCCACCTCACTATATAGTTCAGTGGAAGTTCATTGCAATTGACTTGAACAACATTGAGGGCAGACTCTTTTAGATAAACAATTCATATTTATAGCCGATTGCATCAAAATCATCTGGAGCTGCAACAACAAAAAGATCAACAGCATCAGCTTTTAACGGATGCTGTTTCCCTCATCCCTTTATTCCCCACTAACCATGTTGACCATTAGATTCTTTGCCTTGTTTTCTTTAATTTTTGCTGCTCTGGAATTTGTTTTGTTTAATTAAAAAAGTGAATAAAAAAATTGGCAAATTGTTTGGAAAAATTATCGCATTAAATTTTTGCCTGTGAGGCAAAATTCTGCAGCAATCGAGCTGCTGGCAAATTGGGTTAATGCAACTTGTGCTTTTATTAGTCCCTCTATTATGGTTAACACTGGGTGAGTCATCTAGACGAGAACGATACAAACTTTGTGATGTGGATGAAATTTCACAGATCTAAGTTAAATGGTATCCAAATTCAATTAGGTTGGATAGATCGATACCATACAACACTTTATAACAAAGTTAACACTCCATACCTTAAAAGTAAATTTTAAACTTCATGGAAAAATTTGCCTTACTCGCGTTTCAATAGTCTTTAGAGTTCAATATGATTAATGAAAAGTAAATTGTACAGCTTGGGAGCACCCTAAAAAACAGATATCATCGATGTATCTTTAATAGCCTTTCGGATTGATGAGATTGATGAAAAGTAAACTCGTGTTTGAATATACTAAAAAAAGAAAAACTTCTAGTGTGTGTGTGTGTGTGTGTGTGTGTCTGTAAACACATTCTATTTCTGTTCGAGTTTCTTTTTTTGTTTATGCTCAAGTTTTAAAAACTGAAGAAACTTCATGACATGCATACGTGCTGGAATAGAAAAGTTCAAGATGAATTTTATCTTTAAAGTTGGTCTTACTTAGCTGACTTTGACTGTAGTACAGATTGAAATGGTCCATCTGCTTACATCTCATTGACCTTCCTCCCCTTCTTAACTTATTTTATTTAAAATAATTTCTTAAATCAATATTGCCCCAACAAGCAGCTCAGTAAAACCGCTCAGTAAAACCTCGCTTAATAAAGCTGCCCACTGCAATTGCTGCTGTTCGTCGGGTGGGTCACCAGTTAGTGGTTGCAGCGTGGATTGCTAAGAAAATCCCAGCAAGAAAATAAATTGCTTTGCACAATGAGCGGTTTTTTCTTCGGATTTTTCCAATGCTTGGAATTTCACTTGGGCTGCGGGCATTTCTTTTTAATACCCTTAATAAGGATATTATTGTTTTGGCAGAGTCTACATATTATTTAACTATAGATATAGCCATATGCAACCTATTATCTCAGTCCTAAGGCTGAGACAATATAAATATCGGATAGGATTACTATATCAATCATAGCTCAAAAATCAAGATTTGGCTTGAAAATTTGATTCTTTGTTGACATAACTGGACCAAACTCAAATTGTACTTATATTTAATAATATGAAGTTGTACATTCTGATCAAGTGAGGTGAATATCGAATTTCTATATCATATACTGACAGTATTACAAAATCTTTCGTTTTTCAAAATATCATTTTATTTTATACTTTTTTTGTTACATTAAATATTTCGCTTATTTTAGAAAATGTATTCACAATGCATTAAAATAGGTTAAGTAGTTAAATATAAAAAGTTTTCACTTTATTGAATGTAAATTTATAAGCTCAAAGTAAATTCTGTTAGAAATATTTGGCCAAAATTAATCTAGAGCAGGTGAAAAACATGTCTCTTGGTTTTTGTGATTCGCAAGGGTATATAATATTCGTCTTGCCGAAGAAACCTTTTCTTCATCTTTTTTTCTCTCAGTTCATAGATTGTAGCATAGATTGGATAAGATGAATGCGAGGCAAGTGGAAATTGCAAGATCAGCATATGTGGCGAGGCAAAAAGAAGAGCATCGGCAAATATAGGCGCGTCATTTTGGGGGCGTGGTTGTTTTTGGTAATCTGAGCCAGCGTTTAAATTGTGGCAGTCAATCGAGCTGTAAATTGGAGCAGCGACAACATTAAGAGGAAGAGGCAACAGCTGTTGCAAGCGATGCACGTGGTTCCGCTTGAGCAACGTCAACGGCAACAGAACTTAATTATAATACATAGGGAGCATATGACAGCAAATAAGTTATTACTCAAGCATGAGAGATATGGAAAGAAGGGAGTACAGAAGTTGACGGTGGGAGACACTGAAGCTCAAGTTGTAGCTGTAGTTGTGGGAGCTGGGAGCTGGGAGCTGAGAGTTGGGAGCACGTCTGCCTCCTGGGCTGGCATTGTTTCAATGTCACGTCGCATGCAGCCGGAAACGCAGTTGTGCTCTGTGCAAGTTGCAAGTAGCAAGTAGTAAGTTGCATGTTGTGTGAAGTGCCTGCTACTTGGGTGGATGTCGACCCACGCTCTGCAATGCTTCTCAGACACGGACAAGCGACACGAACGATGAAGTTGATGATGGCAACACGATGAAAATGAAGACGAACACAAAGATAAAGTTGTGGCTATTGTTGTTGTTGTTGTTGTTGCTGTGACAGACAGTCGTAGGGAAATGCGCTAATTATGTTGCCATTGCATTGTCAGTTGCTGCTGTTGTTGTAGATGTTGCCATTGTTGCCACTGAGTAAGGCGACCTTGATTGCCCGCCCGCTAGCAACATCGGCAACAATAAAAACTCCAAAGGAAACTTGATGAATTGGAGTGCAAGAAACAGGAAGAACTTAAACACAATGCGTATTACACTGGGAGAAAATACCTAATACCTCTGCTGCTAATTTCAGCAGATATACAAAAAATATTATAAATAATTATACTAATTAACTTTCAACATATTCCTCACATATTTCTCATATAAACTCTGGCATTATGAATATTTCACGTTTGTGTTCAAAATAAGGAATAGAAAAAATGTATTCACTTGACATAAAATTAAACTAAATTAAATTATGTTGAGTTCAGAAGAATATTATCATTCTATTTATTTAAAATTTAATTGTGCAGTTATTACAATGTCAAAAAAAAATTAGTTCATATATTAAAAGAACTATTTATTTGTTGAATCTTGAATATTCTTTAGTCTGTGACTGTTATGTATTTATTTTGAAGATTCCTGAAGAACTTTAATACATACTTGAAATGTTGTTCGCATACCCTTTGGATACATATGAAAAGAACTTGAACGAAAACAAGAACATGAAGAACTGCATCAATATAATGAAGCATGTACGCATTCAAATACTTAATGGGAGAATAAAATCCCTCTCTCATTGTCAGTGTAAAAGATTCCCACTGGCAGGGCATAAAAAGCTTCAACTTGCTTTATGCTCACCCTCTGATTTTGTTTTCGCCGAACGGTTTGGTGGGGGGTCATTATATTTTTCCCATTCAACGCTAATTTGACTAAGCTTACAAGTTCTACAATTTGATAGACTCTCATGGTTGAGGCGATTCCAAAGAATCAACAACAACAACAACAACAGCAACAACATGAGCCACAACTGGAACACCAACAACAATAGTACCAACTATGTATTTGTAACAACAACAATGAGAGTGTACACTGTACAGTGTAGAGCAAATGAACAATAAAAGAGAATGCAGACAAAAGCAAAAGACGAAGAACTAACAACATAACAACAATGAACAGTAGTAAGAAGAACAGCAACAAAAACAGCAACAACAGCAGCAGTAAGACAAATACCAAAGGGTCATAAAATAAAAATTATATTGTATGTGTAACATTATAATTCTTAGAAGCTGTAACACAACAACTTTGCCGAAACTAAGAAAAAAATAACCAACTTAGAAGTCAAGTACAGAAGTATACCCAAAAGTGGGAAACCCAGACTCCTTTTTGGGAGTAAAACTGCATGTTACTCCATATGAATATGTTATGTTATCCAAACAACAACTACAACAAGTAACATTGAGAGACTTCTGAGAACAAACTATATAAATGAAACAAATGCTTAGAGGGACAAAACGACAGAGAGAAAGAGATGGAACATTGAGAAAAAGCACTGAGAATGTGTTGGTGGATTAGGAAAGAGTGGGGAAACCGCCCGCGGGGCACAGCAAGGATCAAAATCAAAGGAAATGAAAGCAAATGAAACACAACAAGAGACAATTGTGGAAAATTTTATATTAAATAGCAATACAAAAAATCAACAATAACATGGAAAAGCAACGCATAACTTACCTGTGCCACCCCCCTACCACCTCCCTTGAATCTTGAATGCCTTGCAGGTTGCAAATTTCATCAAATGTTAGAAAGAGCAAGCGAAAGAGTATAAGAAATAGAGTAAGCGTGTGACAGCAATATTCAATGAAATGGTGTTAATTTAAAAGCACCCCTGGGCATCAAGATGCAAGTTATTGCTTCGGAAATTCTGGGATACATTTTAGATTTTAGAAAAGTTTAGTCAGCTGTAAGAACTTTATGTCGACTACAAATTTATTTAAGCTTCAAGTCTAGAGAAAATGCAAAGACTGTCAGAAGTACATATATGTAACATTTTTGTCTGCTCGCGAGCTATCGGCACCTGTTCACTCGACTACTTGTACGACTCCTTGGCACCGCTTTGCAAAACATTACGATAAGAGCAAACGGAAATAGTGCTGCTTAGCTTTATCGATATAAAAATTAATCTATCGCTTAGAACTAGAATAAGAATTGTTACTCCTCTCGACCCCACCTAAGAGGAATGGAATTTTTCTCATTTTTTTTGCTAGAGATTCAAGCTTGACTCCACTAACTGAGTGTGTAATTTTAACTTTTATTATATACAGAGAGATACGATATATGATGTTTTGTAAGTATGAGCTTAAATTAAATACAGTAAAAATTATTGATACATTAATCAAACTTAATATCATTTGAATTAACTCAGATATTAAGAAGAAAGATTTACCAAAAGATAGTACTTATACATACATACAGTGAAAAGCTGATACTATCGGTATTTATGTTGTCTGTAAACAAAAGCTATCGGTATTTATGTTGTCCGTAAACAAAAACTTACAACTATTTTATGAGCATTTAAAGTGCTGACAACTTGTTAAATTATTCTCTTTGTTATTGTAAGCTGATAGTCAAACAGCGCTGCCAACTTACTGAGCTTATGCTAGACTTGTTAACGGATTCAGATGCCATTTAAATTTGTCGCTTTTGCAGTTTAGAGCTCAGTTTCAAACAACAACAATTGGTTATAAAGACATGAGCACATAAAGATTTTCATGGCAAGTATTATGGTTTACATGGCCCCCTTTCTTCCTTTCCTTTCATTCTGTGTTTCTTCCACCCTCAACCGGGTTGGCATGTCCGTTCGGTTTCCTTTCATTTTACATCTTTTTTCCATCTTTGTAATATTTTGAAGGATTTATGTAAGCGCTGGTTGGGTTCTCGTGTTCAGGTGCATTCGGAACTGTTGTGAGCTTAATGAGCGTGAGAGTAAGAGCCGGCTAATAAGAGCTCATTATCACGATGATGATGATTATGATGGGGATGATAATGAAGGAGCTGCTCAGAATGGCAAATGTTGGAAAAGCGCTTCAAAAATATAAAGAAAATTGCATGCTTTGCAATTTGCGTTGCGTGTCATGGAACAGCAGGGGCAACATCAACTTGCAATTGAGTCAAGCAACAGCTGCGTGCGAATTCAGTCTTACGATGAGCTCTAAAACCGGTTAGCAGATAAGCTTTGGCTAAGACCCCGATATGCATAATCTCTAGCTAAATGCTCTCCGACGAGACAGTCCAAAAGCCACCAAGCCGAGTTAATGTTGAAATTCTAGAGGATTATTTTTATTATTGTGTTCAGGGAAACTGTAAAATAAAAACTGTTTGTTTATTTTTATTATGAAAATTAATATTTACTCGTATTTTGTATTTGCATTATAAAAATAAAAATGAAATACAAATTAATTGTTTTCAGATGTATAAACTAAACTTACAGGTTGTTGTTTTATGTTTTATAAATTATGTTTTGTTGAAATTTCAACTATTATATTATTTATCATTATGGCAACGATCGATTAAAATTTAATTGAAGTCTTGTATAATTAACTATATATTATATTAATGTTATTAATTACTAAATATGTATATAAAAAACCAAACTCTTATTATTTATTATATTATTAAACTTTGCAGGAGTATTTGACAAAGACAAAATTGTTCTTGATTTAGTATTAATATTCTCTCGTATTAAAGATTCATAAACCAAATAACAATAACAAATACTTTATACCTCATGGCCAAGGCCAACAATATTTGCCTGGTTGCCATCGCTTAAGAACATGTCGCCATCGTTGTTGTCGTCTCGACTTTAAATTGTTTTTATTAATTCAATAAGCATGAGTCAAGCGCCAGTTGCTTCATGGCACGTTGCGTCGCAAGAAGCCCCGTCCAGTAAGCCAAAAAAAAAATAAAATGTCCAAAGAAATGGCCAACGGCGTCTCGACGCGGCCAACAACAACAATAACGACTACTACATATTTATACATACTTAACTACATATATTTCAAAGCATATATGTATGTGTATTTGTCATAAAAGGAGAAACTAAATTTTTTTGCCGGTTGCCAAAAAAAAACCGAAAAAAATCCCGACATAGTGTAAAAATCAATAAGCTTTTCAACTTGAAGTTTTTTGAACTTTCTTGCGACAGTTTTTTATATACTGAACCCATTATTTTTGCTAAAGCTAGTGTTTAATTTTTGGTATACCCTATAATAGTAAATATAGTAAATAACAAAAAAACAAAACAAATAAACAAAGAATCTAAAAGTCAGACAATAAACATAGTGTAATAGTTAGTCATCTGCAACATCATTGATTATGTCCCTGATAAACAAAAATATTTAGTATTACATATATACAACCATATTATATAAAATATAAACAATCGAGCGTTCTGAATGTTGAGTTAGTTTCTTATGTGCAGAATTATTGATTTTATGAATAATTTGATAAGGATTATGAAATATATAAAGCATATAAATATGTGTATATTATATAAATAATTCAATATCGATAGTCAAAAGGTTATAGAGAATTTGAAGAGTAAGATATTTATCCATTGCTGTAACACAGTCTTAACTATTTATCGTTAGATGTACTAACTTTCTTACACTTATTGATAAAAGATTGATCGCTCTTGGGATGTATATCAATATGTTTCAATTGAATTTGATTTACGCTTACTTAATTCATTGAATTGATTTAAGAGTATTTGAATAGCGTTCATATAAGCGAGTGTTGTTGTTATTGTTGTTGTTGGGCATGCCCACATACGTAGCTATATGTATGTATGTGAATCCTTGAGTCTTGGCTTCGTAGTCTTCGTTTTGCCAAGTGCCAAGAATTTCGAATGGCATTTTAATAGTTTTGCTTTCTTTTCTATTCAATTGCTATTTGCTATTTGTGTTGCAGTCAACTGCGATGGAAACTGCGCCCTACTTGTTTTGGCTTTTAAAAGCCGTCTTTTCCAGTCTGTTTTTCTCTATTAGTCCACCCGCTATCCTTTCCGTTGACTTTGCTTATTTGTTACAAGATATTTACATAGATACACAGGAGTGTGTGCATTTGTTGGTGTGTGTATCTATGTGTGTGGTCAGTTGCTGTCATTTAAGTACCAAACATTGTTTACCTTACGTCAATTTCTTTCCTTTTTCATTTTTTGACAAGTTTTGTGTTTCTTTTCTTCTTCTTCCATTTTTTTGCTATTCTTCCTGCCAGGGTTTACTTGGCAAATTACAATACAGCGGCTATAATTTCAAAATCTACTGGGATATTTTAAAGCAGGAATTCTAACCGAAACGGACAAAGGTTTCATTTACGTTTACTCCTATGTTCGGGCTTTGGTTTCCGGTTAAAGGTTACGTAACATTTTGTTACATCGGTTTCGGAATGGCTACCGGATTTTCCTAAGTTTTGACTCGAAATACCGGTATAAATTCTCGCACGCAAAGCAATAAATATTTAACAAAAGCCATTTATTTCTATATCAAACCGAAATAAACAGTTGTTCCTAAATTGATTACGAAACGATTATTTCGGTTTGAAGAATTTCAGATTTTCTGTTTATTTCAGTTACGGTTAATATCGGTTAATGGTATTTCTGGTTTAAAGTCATTAATTTGCGCTTTATTTGATTTTCAGATTTCGTCTTTGGCATTGTCTAAATGTATTTGATTTTCTTCTTTATAATACCCTTGCAAACGGTATTATAATTTTGCCACGAAATGTGTAACGTATTGAAGGAGGCCGTATAGACTTCATAAAGTATATATGTAGTATGTTCTTGATCAGCGCGACGAGCTGAGTCGATATAGCCATGTCCGTCCGCTTTTATGCAAACTTGTCTCTCAGATTTGAAGCTATTTTGATGAAACTTGGTACAGGGTTGACTTTTTGCTGCACTATATCATAGAGCTGCCATAGAAACGATCGGCTCAAAATCAAAATTTAGTATAACAAACTTGTTTGTTTCTTAAGATATCTTCACCAAACAATCTAAACCAAACAAAATTTGGTGCAAATCGGATCATAAATCATATAGCTGCCATAGGAACGATCGGTTCGAAATCAACGTCTAACAAATTTTGTATAAAATCTGACGGCTTATACAGGACACTGCAAGAGTATCCAAACTTTGTCGCGCCAAAGTTAGCTTGCGCTATATTTAGCGTTTGATATTTGTTCTTCCATGTTGTCAATTTCATGTTTATATAAGCAATATAAATATAAATAAATTAAATAAAGGAGCACGATAGAAATATTAAATTTGTTCCGTGGAAACATATAAATAAATGTTATTACCAATTTAAATCTCTAGACGGCCAACATGTGAGAAAATTTGCTGAAATTGTGGTATGAAAATACTTGATTATTGAGCCGATTAGCATTACATTTTCTATAAAAGACCTGCAAAGAAAGGGTGCTTGAAATGTAATTTGTGTTTAGAATTATTTAATAAATAATATATATTAAATACCCTTTTAAATTATATTTCAACGCTTTTCACTTGACAATTGTATGTTTGCTTGAAAAGCTTAACCAAAATCATACCTACAGGTGGAAAATGGAATAAGGAATGATGAATGTTAACTGTAAAGCAATTATTCTTTGTTAAAAAAAACCCACAGCCAAAAATCTGAAACTGTGAAAATCGGAGACTAAACCAAACAATATTAAGAGTTTCCCCCGGCGTGGAAAAGGATGAAACAAAAGTTGAATGAGTTGAGGGTGAAAAGCGAGGGGGGGCAATGGTGGAAAGGGGAGAAATTGAGTAACAGATGGGGGCAAAAGTGATAAGTGCAATTTCTCACGTGGCACCAAAGAGAGCACGGATTAAGCGACGGACAAGCGACAGACCAGAAATTTATGAGACGTGTGCAGCAGGAGTTGAATCAGAAGCTAGACTTGTCGGTGGGAAAGGGTAGGGAGAAGGGGTAGAAGATTAAAGTAGGGAAAGAGGATTGAGGCAGAGAGAAAGGTGAATGGGAGAAATTGGAACGTGGCTCGTGAGCAGTTCCCTGTGACAAATGACAATGGTGACACCGTCAGCTGTGTGTCAGGCGGGGTATGTGGTTCCAAATGGAAATGGGATCGGTAGGAAGAGGAAGAGAAAGAAATAAGACGTGTGGAAGGAGAGAGGGAAAACGATGGATAGAGGGAATGCAATTGCTACTTGAGTGGAAGTTTTCAACGTCACTAAACTGCCCTCCATTCTATATCTTTTTCACTTTCCCTAGCTCTCTCTCTCTCTCTCTCTCTCTCTCTCTCTGTCTCTGTCTCTGTCTGTCTCTCTCTTTCTCTTTCTTTGTTGCACCACAAACTGTGTTATTTGAGGCGTTGCATGTGTGGTTACCACCGTGTTCGTGCCACATGCATATAAATAATGTGCTTATTGATCCTTTGGCTGTAATTAAGCAAATCTCCAATGTCAATGCCTAAGGGGAAGAGAGATTCAAGAAAATGTAGAAAAACTGCGTTTTCAGTTCTATTTTTAAATCATTTTAATGAGCTCATCAATATGCAAAGAACCCCGATCCCCGTTCCCGCATAGAAGCGTATGGGACTTCCCTCCCTGTGAGTACATTTTAAAGACCGTTAAACTGCATCGTTTCAATCAATCACACACACACACACGCACACAAATGCTAATCAAATGCGCATTGTGAGTTGGAACAGTTTTTGGAAAGGGGAGGTAGGAAAAGTCTTAAAAAAAAGGGTTCACTCTGAAGCTTGGGTAGAAACGTAAATAAACCAAATAAGAATGACCACTAAAAAAGTCATGTTGAGCTAGACACACACACAACCACACACACAGATGTTTGAGGAAAGTGTGTGAAAAGTGTTAAATTTGATTGATGTGCCTCAAGCTGCAGGCAGACAATGTGAAAATTAGTTGAGAGACTTTTGCTGCAAGTTGTGCGGGTGCAATGTGGTGGGATGTGGTTTATTCTTGTGGCACTAGCAGTCAAAATGATTGACAGTCTCATGAGCAAATGTTTGCTGAGCTCCATACCTAATCCAATCTATACCGCAACTTCTAGATGAAAACAAGAAAAGATAAAAGCAGATAAGTGAATCAACTTTAAAATGTTTGTCAAGTTTCTCAACTATGTATGTTTATTTGAATTTAAACTGATTTTGATTTTGTTTCAATAGGCATTTTGATTACTTTTATAGTATTTGCACGACTCATAAAAAAAAAGGGAATCGAAGTTTATCTAGAGTTTATAAGTTTTAAATTGTCAATACATGGTGTGGTTATTTTAAATAATTTATTATCAAAAAAGAGAGGGTGAGTTTTTCTAAAACTTTTGAACATTTCAAAATAAAGAAAACTTTAAAACCTTACATTTGTTTACTCCTTATTCAATCGGACATGATTATACTTTCAACCATATAAGATAAAATTGTTGCATTACAGTTTTCCCCATTCAATTTATATATTTCAAATTTCCATCTTTGTTTGTCTGTCAGCCCCACAATGCAGTTTATTTTTATTTTTAGACCGTGTACTTTAAAAAAGTTATGGAATATATAATTTCTTGATCAACATCAACAGTCGAATCGATATAACCATATCTTTCTGTCCCTTTTATGAACACCTCACCTATCTCAGATAATATATGTAAGAGCTAGAGACACCAAAGTTGTTGTAGAGGAATCTACTATATCTTGCCATGATCAAGTTTGTTTGAGAATGTTTTAGAATAAATAATAGAAACTATACCACTTCCTGGTTGTTTGCCAATCACTCAGTTATTTAAAATAGCTATATCTGATGTGCGTGAAAATCAGCTTGTCTGTGAATTGGAAAAGATTGAGACCAAAACGAAGCGATTAGAAACAGAGTATGAAGAGCTCTGGCAAAACATGGACTGTTTACCATGTGTTGTCTATCTGTTTCTGCATTTCTTTCCCCACAACAACAGCTATGCAGAATAACAAGACGTAACAGTACCCAAAAAAAAAAAAACAAAAAACAAAACAAAAGCGAAAAGAAAAGCTGGAACAGGAGAAAAACAGAAGAAAGTGAATAAAATTCGTATCGCATTTCATTGCAGATGCCACACACATGGACATATGTAGAGTGAGGGTGCGTATATAAGTGTGTGTATGTGTGTGGGTGTGTTTCATCATTAACATCAGACACCGATGTCTGACACAAGGATGTGGCAAGGCTCTGCTTGCACCACTTGAAATGTTGTTGTGGCAATGTTGGATGAAGCTGAAGCTGAAGCTGAGACTGGGATTTAGAATGAGAATGAGAATAAGGCGGGCATCGTTTACGTTAAACAAACAAATTTCAACAAAAGCTCAACGGGATGACAATCAAGTGTGTGTGTTTTAAGTGTGTGTGGGTGTGTGTGTGTTTTAAGTGTGTGTGGGTGTGTGTGTGTGTGGTAATGCCTGACACAGTTTCCTGTAAACGGCCACAACAAATCCTGCTGGCAGTGTATAGCCTCTGTCTAAGTGCTGTAAATTGAGAGCATCAACAAAAATAGCAACATTTTGCCTAGAGACTGAGAGAGACAGAGGGTAAATGAAAGAGATGGTTATGTATAGCATTTTCTTTACATGATGTATGTACATATATGAGTATATCAAATAACTACTTGAGAAGCCATTGAAAACGCGTGTGGCGGCTGCGCATGCGCAAAAACCGCAACCTCAAAGATATTGAGTAGCGATAGAGTAACAAAGAGAAGAGGTGGGTTAAGGAAGAGGGAGTTGAACCACAAGAAATTGCATTGAAGAGCGTGCCGGACACACATTGGCAATTTAACGCCTGCTTTGTATTTGCCTCCCCATGTGGCAGGTGGTGCAAGCTTTGAGCCCTCTATAGAATAACCCATCACCTGGCAACGCCGCAAATTATTAACGTCGCTCTCATTATTAGTCAAGAGCAGAAATCAGCGAAGCGTATAACCGTCCGTCCTATTCCCTCTTCAAAACAACAACCCCCTTTCCTCGTCTCCCCGCCCACTCATTTATGTTAACTTTCCCAATTGTACAACATATGTTAGCCATATGCTAGATAGTTTTCCTTCTACATAACCAAATACCCATTGATCGTAGAGTAACAGGGTACATTGTATTTGTTACAGACGGTTACAGACAACAGGGAGAAGGAGGCGTTATTTTGATAAACACTCATTTAATGTTGTCATTCAGTATATAACTGAAATGTTAATGCGACAAAAATAATATACCTCTCGACTCTCAGATGAAAAGTTTCAAGATATATTGTTACACAATATATAGTGTTATTAATAACCTTACATAAATCAATATCAAAAAAAATAAAATGCATCGTGAGTTGTCAATCAACGAAATTCACAAAAGGTATGCAGTGGCAAGTATACAATAAATACATACTTCGAATGAGTAATGAGTATCTTACAGTCAATCTCTCGACTATAGCGTTTTTACTTGCTTCTTTTTTCTGGCGATTGTTAATTGTTCGTTGAGCTGCTTGGCACGCACCACATTTCATGTTGCAACAGCATTTGCAACATTGCCATAAAAATATGTAAATCCCCCAATTGGCATTTCTTTTTTAATGTTGCCTGCAAAATAAAACTCCAAACATATTTCGCATTCGATTGAATTCGCTCGAATACCATTTTAGATAGATTTACACATGCTCTATTTTCACCTTTTTCATAGAGATTTTTTTTTTTGTATTTATTAAGTTTGTAGCTCAGATAGATATCGCTGAGTTGTGTCGTTCAGATACTTTTCCAACCAACAATTGCGTGCATATCATTGCATTTTTTAATGCACTATTGAATGCCACGGTATTTTTTTTAACTTACAGATTATTTTGTATCTCAATTATGCTGTGGCATTTGTATATTTTAATCTGCGCCGTAAAAGTATATATTTTTATAGTGTAACATTACTTTTTCAAATAAATAATTTTTTTAGGTTTATATTTAATAGATACTCTTATGGCCAACATTAAAAAATTTGCTATAGCAATTTACAACTTCAAAAGAAGTTTTTATACTGTTTAGAGATACATTTGTATCTTTCATTTAGATTAAATAATCTTTATGGTTTGTTGTTGTTGTTTACTTTCACATTTTATATATTCTTTTGTATCACAAGTTGTTTTATCTGTCAGCAATGTTAAATTTCATCTCACTTTGGATATAATTGAATTTATTTTGTAAAATGCTTAAACAATATTCTTTTGAGCAAATGTACACAGAAATTGAATTTTTTGGATTTTACTAAAACTGTAATAAATGTGAATTGCATTTATTTAAAAATAATTTTGCCATCATTGCCATGATAATATTTGCTTACTCGATTGAAGTGACTCTGAAATTGTCAGCTGTTGGTTTTTGTTAGAATACGAATGCATTAGGCAAGGACTTTTTTGCATTTCAAAGGACACACTTTCAATGCAAATATGTACACACATATACAATTTGTTGTCGATGTTGTTGAGTTTCTTTTATTAAAAAAAAAAAGAAGAAATAAACTAATAATTTGCGTGGATATCAATAACCAGATACCCCAGACAGACCCATTTGTTACTTTGTTGGGGTGTGTAAAAAAAAAATAGATTTGCATGTTTTGCGATGAAAATGAATTTATAATCCCACAAACAGGTCAACCCGACCGACCAGCAACAATATTTACAAAAGAACAACACAACACAAATCCAAACGAAACCAAACCCCAATAATATTACTTTTACTTGCCTCTCGTTGTTGTTAGACCCTGCACTTCACAAATACAAAGAGTCCATTAATTGCCTGTCTCACAGACTATACAGAATAAACAACTCTTGGTATATACTCCCCCACAATTCGAAAATGCTAACTACAAAGTCTATTAGATAAATTTTACTTTGACATTTAGAAAATCAACTTGAAAGTTATTCAAGAAACAAATTGGTGCAACTTTGGATTAAGGAAAGAAAGAACAAGAAAAGACAAAGCTTACGCATAATAAGAATAAGTACAGGGTCTCTTACAGGCTAGTTTTCTTCAATTTATCCTTTCCTACTAGTTCTTGTTTTTTTGTGTGTTGCAGTTGCCACTTGGATTTATTGGATTTATTACTGTCGCGGTGCAAGTTACTGTGGTTCGAGTATCACATTGAGAAATAGAGAGCGAGAGAAAGAGAGAAAAGCGAGATACCAAGTCTGTAAAATAAATAAATACACAAAAAGTTCTGCTTTTATTTATTTCAAATAGCAAAAATTAAATATTACGCAAACGATTTTATTTATTAATCCAGCAAATTTCATTGTATTATTGGTATTTTTGCCCTAATTTTCTCTCTCCCTTTCTCTCTCTCAGTCTCTATTGTAGCCATCTCTATAATTATAATTGATACACAGAAAAAAATCCATTCCAAAAATCAATCTTAAATACTTAATTTTAGCATGTACTTTTTAAGTATTCAGGATAAAATTGTTAATTTATAACAATAAGCGGATTTAATGGCAATAGCTTATCACGAAAATCGGTAAATTGGCTTGATTCATTAGGTTGAAGCTGAACATTTTTATAGGAGTTTCGATAGCCAAAGTATTTGCTAAAAAATAATAAAAAGCCGTACTTGAATCAAGTCTTTCATACTTGGCTTAAGAAAATCCGAGATAACCGAACATCTGAAATCGGTTCGGATTTCTTTTTCTGTGTACAAATTGAAAAAGTATTCATATGTATTTTGATCATAAACAGTCGTGTATGTATTTATTTTGAGTATTAACTACCTGCTTGAATGGCTTCATCATTCTTCCTTTCAATTGTACTTGCGAATCGAACCGTATGGAGCTTCATCAATTCTAATATGCAATAATTGGCTTGCGGAGTTGAATGTATAATTGTTAACAAAGGAAAAGGCAAAACACGGGCAGGGTTTGGGTTAAATAATATGTAACATTGCTGAGATTTGAGCTATGCCTTTGGCCATTTAATTATTATCGATTAGCCTTTGGGCCACATAAACTCCTATTGCTGATTGTTGGCAATATGATTAATGGTGTTGGCTCATATTTTCATCACCTCTACCCATCAACTTTGGACAACGAGATTATACTAATTTTGTGCTCATATTTGCATCAGGCAGGAAGGAGCAATAGGATTACAGTTGCCAAATGTTTTCCTGTTTCAAATTTGGTTTGTTTTAATTGTAGTAGATAGGGCAAAGACTAACTAACAAAGACAACCTTTTAAATTGGACCGAAGCTATATTTTCTTTGAGCTGTTAAACTTTTCTGTGATGACTTACGCTATTGCTAGTTCCGATAGTAGACTACCAAGAAATTAATTTGCCAAGTCTTTTCTGTTTTGTAAATCGACATTGTTTTGGAAAAGGGAAAGTTATTTATTATTTATGTATTAATTACATAATTATGTATAACCTGTTTTAAATATTGTGTGTTGAAAGGGAATACTTAATAAAAAACTCAATGATCTTTAACTTCATTAAATAGCTATTTCAGGATATTTTATTTTCATTTTATTTATTTTTTTGTAGTATGTATAAAAATAGTTTCATTTATTTATTATCTATGTTTTTACTTGCAAAGATTTAATTAAATTAAATTTTTTGTTGCCTGTAAATAAATAAAATGTTGTATGGCATATTTAGAGACTTGGAATGACATCAACTTGATCATCTACCAAATCGCCTGCTTACTTAAAGACATAACTCAAAACTAGATTTTTGATTTAATGTTGCCGAAATATTTCTTTATCAATCTATGTTCTGTAAAATATTAATAGAAATTCATATCTTGTAAACTCTTTCATGAGAGTCGGAAGGAATTACTTTAAGGTTGATCTTAAATAAATTAAATACTTTAAACGCGTTCTTCTTGAAATGCTTTGAAATGTTTTTTAAGACATGTCACTGTTCTAGTAAATAAGCTACATATTGTCATCTAAATAAACGTATGTATTTTTAATCATAGCCAATGAGCATTTTCAAGGTCATTTTGTAACAGCTTGGCAATTGTTTTTCCTTGTTATTGGCAACTTGAACTAAATTACTAATAATCATCATGTCTCTATCTTTCTTTGCAGATGCTATATCCCAGCAACAACAAGTGCCACAGCATCAGCAACAACAACAACAACAGCAGCAGCAGCAGCAACAAGCTCCACGTTTCACAACGCATCCTTCGTCATCGGGATCCATTGTTAGCGAAGGACGAACGAAGATTTTACAGTGTCTTGCGTTGGGTAAGTTGAAGCCAAGAATAAGAATAAGTTCGAAACATAAGCTCGTACTCAGGATACGGCAAGATAGAGGATAGGGGGCGGGACAAGGCGCTTTAAGTGGGCGTGTCCATGGAGTGAAAAGTCTAAACATTACACTTGTCCTTCAAAATGCCTGACAGCTGAGCTTAAGGATCTAAGAGGGAGGACACGGAAGGTGCTGTTTGGGTGTTGTGGCAAGTGGCATGTAAAATGAAACCATAAACGAAAACACTTTTTTCCTCCTCAAAAACCATTGTCGTTCCTCCCGTTTTGTGTGGCGTAATTTTGCTTTTGAAAGATAATGAAGTAGAAAAACAATAACTTTTATGAGGTTTCCAGCCCAGTTGGGAAGCCCATGAGAGCGTGGTAATCCTTTGAGCCGTTTTCATGTTTGGATATGAAGGGTGGTCTTGGGAGGTCAGGTGGAGGCTTGGCCAGTCGCTTTAGGGTATAACACACACGCATACACATACACACAACCAGGTGCTGTTTCGACCTGGCCTTCTGGGTCTGGCATTCCCAAGTATCGGTTACATATTGTGTCATCCCGAAAAATGTTGTGAAAGTTGCCTTCAGCTCTCGGTCTTGAGGTTGACTTCAACTCGTTCTCCTTGTCATTTTCATTCTTTTTACTGTTGTTTGTCCTGAGTAAAGGACCCTCAAGACAATTTCAGACCTGACGTCCTTGTCCCTCTATTAATATGTGTCTGTGTGTGTGTGTGTGGGATATTAGCTTTGTGGCCTTATGGCCGAAGGATTCGCACAATTAGCCGTGAAATGTATTAAAAATGAATGCATATTGGTTCATTGATGAGCCGAAGGGACACCACGCCTTTGTCTGTCATTCTCTCACACTCTCTTTCCCTCTCTTTCTCTTTATCTCATTCTTTCTCTGGTGTACAGCTCAATTTGTCGGCCCTTCAAGTAATTTCAGGAATGGCCCGGAAAATTGTCAACTCGAAGGTTAAAGTAGAGTGAAAACTTTTATCATTGAAATTATATAAAAATGAAAAACCGAGGAGAGAAAAGAGAAGGAAACTTTGATTAGGGTTCTGCATAAAGACGTCAGCTTAGAATAATTTGTAGTCAAATTATTTGAGACAATGTTTTTAAAAATCACTTGCTAACGTAATTTCATTAATTAGAATCGAGTTTGCTTATTAAGTACAAATTAGGTCCCTTTTTATACCCTTGCAGAGGGTATTATAATTTTGTCACGAAATGTGTAACGCATTGAAGGAAGCCTCACAGACCCCATAAAGTATATATATTCTTGATCAGGGCGACGAGCTGAGTCGATATAGCCATGTCCGTCTGTCCGTCTGTCTGTCCGTCTGTTTCTATGCAAACTAGTCTCTCAGTTTTGAAGCTATCTCGATGAAATTGGTACAGATCCGTCTTTTTGCTGCACGCAGCACATATGTCGGAGCCGGCCGGATCGGATAACTATATCATATAGCTGCCATAGGAACGATCGGTTGGAAATAAACATTTAGTTTGAAAAACTTTTTTGTTTCTCAAGATATCTTAACCAAATATACACATTGTGTGTTTGATTAATTTTTAAACAGGCTGACCAAATTTGGTGTGAATCGGACTACTATATCATATAGCTGCCATAGGAACGATCGGTTCGAAAACAACATTTAGTATGGAAAGCTTTTTTGTTTCTCAAAATATCTCAACCAAATATACACATTGTGTGTTTGATTAAGTTTTAAACAGGCTGACCAAATTTGGTGTAAATCGGACTACTATATCATATAGCTGCCATAGGAACGATCGGATCGAAAACAATATTTAGTATGAAAGACTTTTTTGTTTCTCAAAATATCTCAACCAAATATACACATTGTGTGTTTGACTAAGTTTTAAACAGGCTGACCAAATTTGGTGTAAATCGGACTACTATATCATATAGCGCTATGCCATAGGATCGATCGGTTCAAAATCAACAAATTTTGTAAAAAATCTGACGGCTTACACAGGGCACTGCAAGGGTATCCAAACTTTGGCGCGCCAAAGTTAGCTTGCGCTATATTTTTAACTTATTTAAAAGATGGCAAGAAGTTTCCTCATACTGTGTCAAATGGTTTTTTTAGACCCAGTACTTTAAAAAAGTACAAATGGGTCTATTACGTTTGTGCAAAAAAACAAAAGTGCGTAACAGGCAGAAGGAGGCGTGGCAGACCCCATAAAGTATATATATTCTTGATCAGCATCAACAGCCGAGTCGATATAGCCATGTCCGTCTGTCTGTCTGTCCGTCTGTCCGATTTTTATAGATCTCAGAGACTATAAGAGCTACAGACACCAAATTTGGCATGAAGGTTTATCTATATCTTGCATTGATCAAGTTTGTTTTAGATATTTGCCACGCCCCCTCCGCCCCTAGAAATTGAAAAACAAAATTTTAAAGACGAATTACAAGAGAACCTTTAAGACTAGCGCCTTGATTTTTGGTATATATAATAAATACTCGCTATAGTCCAAACCTGTCCTAAAAATTTCATTCCAATCGGTTGGTAAACGCGGAAGTTATTTAACTAACAATGTTACAGGCAAAAGGAAGAAGAAGAGACGCTAGCGGCCTCTATGTTTATCAAGTGGCGCCATCTATTGATGGTACGCAACATTGAAGAACTATCTTTAGTGAACGCTTTGCACTCAAAAAGTACTGGGTCTCCTACTGTCGAGCTTGCTCCACTGTAGCTTACTGCATTTTTTTTTTAAGATTTAACCCAAAGATTTGATATTAATGGAAAAATCTTTAAAAGGTGCGAATTTGTATTTGTGTATGATGTAAGTGAATCAAGGTTGCAAGAACCCCTTTGACAAACAGATTCACTTTCATAATGGCTATAATTTTTTTCTAGATTTTTAAAGCCGAAAACATGTTCTGGAATCTATTTTTAAATGGTGATTGAATTAAAATTGTTCTATTTCATGAGTTTTCAATTTAAGTCAAGTAATGACTTAATATAAAATAGGATGATATTGATGTAATTAAGTTTTTCTGAAGAAAGCGATGCGTGGTAAATAATTGAAAAGGTTCAGTTTATAATACGATTCCAGTAACCCAATAAACCCGAACCGAATTGGTATTTTGAGATTCGGTTTAAAATCGGACAGCAGTCTTGGTTTGAATTTGTGATGTATTTAGAGGGCACTTACAGAACTGTTTGGCCAAAATCCAAAATTCAAAACACGTCAATGCAAACTATAAACTAACATCTAACCTTACCACCATGTGTGGTGTGTGTATGAATGTGGTGCTAATTGATTGGCCTTTGATGGCCTAGCTAGGCCATTTGAGCTGTTTCAGCTGCGTTTCTGCATACACAACACAGCGCGCACACATACACATACACACACACACACACACACACACATACTCATGCATATGAAAATGTACTTACGGTGTGTGCCTATCTATAGGATTGCATGTGGCATGGGGCCATAAAGAGTCCTGCACTTTGCGTAAGCTGCAAAACGGCCAAAAGCAAAAATGTTACACCAAAAGAGACAAAACAAAAATAAAGAATAAAAAAATCTAGAATGAATAATTTTCGGTAGCATGCCGAGGATTGGATACTCTTCCAAACCAGTTATGATCTAGAAACAATACTATTAAGAAACTTCTACACTTCTATTGACCGATAGTGAATATTAAAAAATTCAAATTTAGCCCGATTTGAAGAGGCGTTATTTGGTGAAAATGTATGAAATACTTATCATTGGTTGTGGTATGTATGTATATTTAGAAATAACAAAGTCTTTCATATTTGTTTCAATTTTGGATTAATGTAGTAATCTGATCTATCCGATTCTGACAAACGGTAATCAACTAAGCAATAAAGTATTGTGAATATTGTGTGTGTGTTATATAAGCTTTGAGGCACTGTATGTTCTGCCTACAGTAAGGCAACACAACTTTACCGAGATAAGACGAGAAAATTGGGAGATTAAGCGGAAAAATTACAGTTTTTGGGGGCAAACATCCAGATTTCGTGAGAAAATTTGATGAATATGATTTAGCTACTTATGTTGTGTAAAAATTTTAGTCTCCTAGCTGTTACCACTTCGGCTCCGGGAAGATTAGTCAGTGAGGACAAAGAGTTTTACACGTGTAGATTGAAAGGTTTTGCCACGTCTCGTTTGATGTTTTGCACACTTTGTAATACAATTATAATACCCTCTGAAAGGGTATAAAAAAAGAAGCATGCAAATCTTTACAAATGTTGTTGTTACTCTAGTTGTTGTTGTTGTTGCCGGTGTCACACATGCCGCGAAAAGCGTTGCCAATGGCAATGGCGTTCACGCACTCAGTCACTTTGGCGCTTTTAACTGTCAACACAGAGATACGAATGGTTACGAATGAGGATGCAGATGCAGGATAGGGATTTGGATAGTGGAGGGAATTGAGAAGGAATATAGAATAGGGATGCGGATATATGTATAGGCTATGCCTTCCCATCTCCTAAGCCCCATTTCCCTTGCTGCTGCCAAGGAACGCAGCTTGTTTTTTTGTAAAATATTTTATGCCCTGTACCCATTGAAATGGATAAAAGAAAAGGTATCTTACTTTGATAAGAATGTATGCAAAAAACAGTTTGAGACATTTCCTTAAGCAGAGACTCTAAAGTTTAGATTTAGAAAAACTTAAGCCTATAAATATATTATTATGATATATATCGAAATAATACACGTTACGATTTGTTTGCTTACATGTTTTCAAAAACTGGATCAATGATCCAACTTGTTTAAAATAATACAAAAGTGTATCTTACAGCTAACTACAGGGTATTTGGAAGTCAAACACACTCTTCACGTAGCGCTTCAGCTTGTTTTGTTATCTTTTAAGCATTTTTTCTAGTTGTTTTGCGACCAGTTTTTAGTGTGCAGCGAATTCTGTGGCTCGCTAACATTTCGACGTTGCAACAGCAACAAAATAGTAAAAGACAAAAAGAATGTATATGAAAGATAAAAAAAATGTGGAATGCCATTTTTTGCAGCACAGGTAGACGACTAAAGCATACTCTACACATAAGAGAAAAGAGCTCCAAAAGCGTATCTCGATTTCTTAGCAACTTAAAAGTCCAGAAAGTTTTCACAGTATCTCAATTTAATACTTAGCATACTTTTTAGGGCTGTGCAATTGCAGTTGAGAACATCAATAGCCGAAATAAATATAAGCACTTTACTACAATCTTAAAAATTCTGACACTCGTTGCGAAATGGGTGTTGTTGAAATTGTTGTGAATTTGGAATTGAGAACAAGAATCAAACAATGCTTATATACCCTGCAAAGTTGTCATACAATGAAAAGAGTTGGCCCAAGCAAAGAGGCTAGTTTGCTGTTGCTGTTGTTGTTGTTGTGGCGCCACCTGGCGTTAAATGCGTTTTGTGACACCAAAAATGGCCAGATAAATAGGGCAGATGGTAGATGGTAGATTTTGGTAACCAGGTAGAAACTGTTAATCAGGATTATGTATGACAAGTTGAATGGGCAATAGAGGTGCACAAATGTAACTAATATGGCATGTGCAACTTCCATAACCAGCGATGTTGCAAGTACTTACACCATGTTGTATGTGTCGTTTTAGGAAGAGGGGGTGTCATAAGCATAAAGCCTTGCCAAAGTGTGTGTTGAATTGTTTTCAACGAAAGCCAACAATGCGACGCGTTGCAAGCTGCATTTTACTCTTGCCACTTGCAACAAAGATTTTGCTTCTGTTATGGCCAGGAGGCGCGCGGCAGAGCCAGCTGAAAAAGCTGCAATGGTGCTGCAAATGGGGCGAGGAAGGATAAGGATAAGGAAACGCGATGCAAAAAAAAACAAAAATATGAAAAGCTGAAGGAAAAGTGTAGGAAAAGGAGAATGAAAATGGAAAACCTGCAACAGCATCTGAAGAACGTGCGTGGCTTAGTTTCCTTTGGTTTAGCTATGGGTTTGGGTTCAGTTTGCAGCACTTTTTTTTTCTATTTCTTAGCTCTCAGCGCCAACGTCTAAAACTAAGAGAACGTAAACAAAAACAGAACAACAACAACAACTAGAAGCATTACTAAGCGAAATAAACAACAACAAGAATAATAATAACAACAACAACGCTAAGAACAAAAACAATTGTGCAAGGCATTGTTTTTGTGTGTTTTGTCGCAATTTTTATTCCCTGAGCCCATTAAAAATGGGCATAAATGGGTGTAATGGTCTTGTGCAAATGCATGAGAAGGCATCTTTGACCCTTTAAAGTTTATAAATTCTTGATCAGTGTCAACAGTCGACTCTTTATGGCTGTGTATCTAGAGACAAACACATTAGATATTCACAAAAAACTGTTCTTTTTAATATTTTGCTTCTTTTTTTAGAGAAAGGCACAGGATATCGTACTGTCGCACTCGCTCTTGTTGTTGATATTTCTCTTGTTAGCCCGGTTTTCCTGCCGATTCTTAAAGCCTCAGCATTGTTGTTCTCAAGCTGTAGGCATGTCTGTGAGACATTATTAAATAGAAATAAGCCAAGTTGAAGTCCAAATACACTTTCAAGTTTTAGTTATACAATTTGGTTTTATCATAAATTTACATAAAATTGTTAAATAATGCTTAGATTGAGCACCTTTTTTTGACGATATATTGAGCCGATCCAACTTTTTCCATTTTACAAATGGGAGAGTAGTTGATGACATAATCTCAGTCCTACAATTAATCATGTAAACTTATAAACCATTTAGAGTATTGATTTGCTAATAATATTATATAATAATAAAACAAACTGATCAGTTGCACCCAGAATATATAGTCTTTGAATCACATTCTTGAATCGATCATTTACCTTTTAGTAGAGTATAGACACCTAAAGGCTATACCAAAAATGATGTGGGGAAGAGTATTATTAGATACAATCAATAGGCTCAAGACTTTTTAATATCCTGAGGGCGTTTCTCGTAAAATTATCTTAATGAGTTCATCGAAAAATCAACAGAAGCTTCAAAGAATAGGGGAAAAAGAAAGAGTACACAACAAAAGCGAGAGTGAGACACGAAGAAAGTAAAATACAAATTAAATAAACAAATTTAAACTTTAAACGTCTTTAAGTTTTTAACATTAGACCCAATCTTGAAATCTCACAATTTTAAGTGCCTAAATCTGATGCCAAATCAGAATTCGTTCTTTTTTTCAATTTGAGTAGCTAAAGGTTTATCATCAATGCTTCAATATTTTCATGTTCCCAGGATACTTGAAACTTTTAAGATATAAGGATGTCTGTGTTTTTTTTTTTCGGTTCATTCAAAAGACAAATCATGCTCCTCCAAAAATTTCTATCTTGCGCATTTTAATGGGAGCCTATTTTTAAGGCCAAACAAAAACTAAGCATCTAAAAGTTATGAAGAGAGAAAGAGTGTTAAATAGTTATAGAGTTTGAAAAACCTCATGTTTCATTCAGCTTATTTATGACAGTCTTTTTTTTTTATTTTTAATGCGACGTGCGATTTTGATACAGATTTTGTGCTTTTCTGTTTTACTTACGTTTCCGCACCATACTGTGCACAGTTGACACACTTACAAATACCCTCTTCAACATCTCTAGCCTTGGCTCTTATGTGCCACGTGATGAGAGCTGCTCAGATTTTTTGAGAGATGCATTTGGGCATTGCGTCTGGCCAAGTTTTGCGGCTTTAACAGACAAACAGAGACGAAAAGAGAAAAAAATTGTAAACAATGGAAATATTGCATACAAGTAAAATGTGCTGCCAAGAGTGAGAAGATGGCAACGGCAACTTGCAACATGAGGCAGGCATAAGAAGAAAAAACAAAGCAGGCGGACACTAGACTCTTTTAGGCAGCCATTTTTGCAGGACACTTTATGAAGTTTACTTAAATTCGAGTGCAACAACAACTTTAGCAACAAGGCTAACACACTCCAAATTAAAAAGATAAAATATAGAGAAATTAAATTAAAAAAGCTATATTTGGTGCGCCGAAGATTGTATACCCTTGCAGAGACATGCATTTAATAGTAGTCCGATCCAAATTTAGTCAGATTGTATATTACGCTACCAGACACACAATCTGTGAGTTTTACATATGTAAAATCGTACTAAAGATGGATTTTCAATCGATCGTCCATATGGCAGCTATGTAAGTACATACATATGTGTATTATATATGATACTCCGATCCGGCCTATTCCGACATATGTACCAAGTTTCATCGGTATAGCTTCAAAGCTGAGAGACTAGTTTAGAGACTAGCATAAAAACAGACGGACATGGCTATATTGACTTAGCTCGTCGTCCTGATCAAGAATATATGTATGTACTTTAATAGGTCTGTGAAGTCACATTCATTGCGTTACAAGCTTCGTGACAAAATTATAATACTCTCTGCAAGGTTGTAATAAACGAGCAGATGTATAGGACTATTTCGAATCAGCTTATTGTCCAGATCAAGAGTGTAAGAATATAAGCTTTGGAGCTTACCCCGCCTTTCACATTTCGGGACAAAATGTAAGTGTATTTAAACTTACAAAAAAATGGTCAACAGATAGAAGAGACTAAAAATCAAAGCATAGCTGAAGTTGTGTGTTTGACAATGAGACAAAGGATCGATGTGGAATGTAACAATGTAACTGCAACTGCAACTTCAATACGGCAGCATTGCAGCTTTTTCTGTTGACAGACTTTGTGGCATTAGGTGGATAATGCCAGACTCGGCCTTTGACAATTGCACCAAACATTTGATGTGCAACTGCTGTTGCAGTAGAAAGAGATAGGTATAGAGAGAGGTAGAGAGAAAGCCGTAAGCTGGAGATGAGTCCCATGGCGACAACTTGGCAACGTTCTGTAAAGCGGAGACAGCCACAAATCAAACCATTTCCGCTAGTTGTGCAAGCAGAGAGGGACAGGAAGTCGGAAAGGGAAATGGACAGATGGAGCTTGAAAGGTATCGAGAGTGAGAGGGCAGGAGGAGGGGTACAGTAACACACACACACACACACACACACAGTCAACACACTTTCGTGCAAATGCAATTTGTTGCGTGAGGCATCGTCAGTTTATTGAATTTATTTATATGCAGTCGCTTGCTTAGACATTGACTGATTGATGGAGTGATTGAGCGATTGAGTCACTCGGAGAGTACGAGACCGAATTTCATTATAGACCATTTCCTTCCCTCTTAAAGAAGAAAAAGGGCTGGTTACCCCAGTCAAGGGGCAGCTGACAAAACGTGTGTTGCATACGTTGCACTTGGAAATTATATATTAAATCCAACTTTTAGCTAAATCCTTAAGCGCATTAACAACATCTAAGGATCCTTAGAGATTTACTTATCAATTGTAGTAAGTACAAATTTAAATATATCCATCTAATTTGTGTTGAAACTTTGTAACTATTCTATGTTGGAAATTTTACATTTATCATGTCTTTCAACTCAGCTATTGTAAATTGAATAGTTTCCCAACAAAGTATGCTTTAAAATAGTGTTGCTCATTTTTGCTGATTCACAGTATTGTACAAGCAGTGTTAAAAACAACTGATTTAATTGAAACTATAAGTTTTCTAGCAGAACTCAAATTTTAAATTATATCAATAAAAATAAGTAAATGTCAGTGAAATACAATTTAAATATTATAGTGAGGAGATTATATTCCAATATACACTTTAAAATGATGAATTCAAAATCAAATCTCAATGTACCAAATGTTTCACATGTACCTTGTTAATAAGTTTTATCATTGATTAATCACGATTGATAATGCAGTTTTATGATGGGTTGTCATGAGCATAAACCTTGTCAATGCTCTCACATTTTCGAGTTGCAAGTAATTTAACTGAGTTGTTATTATGTTATCGTCACTTTCTCATATTTCCCTATTTATTCCACTCCATTTTCGTGTTTCCTTTCACTTCATTTCGGTTCGTTTGCTAAGCTACCTTTTTTATACTCATGTCCTGTGCAATGGAACACATTAGACACTCTGGACACACTGAACATTCGACACGCATGACTGTGGTTCCTTCCGTATGGCTTTGGCTTAAAGGATTTGTCAGTTTAGTCAGTTTATTAATCGCATTTAAGTGCTGCGCAAATAGCGTTTGCCATTCAGTTTGAGCACTTGAAATACTGCAATTAAAAAATAAAAAATACTTTAAGCTACAGATGAGCAAGATCGACAGTAGGAGACCCTGCAATCTTGGAAAAGGGCAAAGAGTGGTGAATAAAGCTCGATCTGGGCAAGGTGTAGATGAGCCTACATACCAAGTTTGGTGTCTCTAGCTCTTATAATCTATGAGATATTTTGACAAACTTAATAGACTTTGTACATTGTTAAAGTACAGGGTCTAATGAGCAAATGTCAGTAAAATGAAATTTTAATATTATGATGAGGAGACGTTGAATTTTAATTATGAACTACTCATAAACGAAATAATAATTAAGCCGTATTAAATTCAGTGTCTTTATTACAATTTCAGTATAACAATATTTCATTGCAATCAAAAGCAATGTCACCAACTGATTAATAATTTTACTTAAATCATGTTTTTTGTTTTTAAATGCAATATTTGTTCGCATCTGAATATGTGAGTACTTTTAATATCGATTGATAGTACAGTAACATGATAAGTTGTTATAAACATAAACTTTCAATTATTCAATGTTGTCACACTTTTGAGCAGCTTGCAAATCAAGTGAATTATGATTTCGTTATCTTCAGTTTTTCATATTTCCCTATTTATTCCATTCCACTTTCATGTTTCTTTCCGTTTCATTTCGTATCGTTTCGATTCGTTTACTAAGTTAGCTTTTTTACTCATGTCCTGCGGACACTGGACATTCGACACGCTTGACTGTGGTTCCGTATGGCTTTGGCTTAAAGGATTTGTCAGTTTAGTTATTAAAAACTCATGAGTGCATGTCTGCGTGTGAGGGTGTGTGTGTGTGTGTATATTGGTGTGTCATCATTACACTCGCTGATTCTCACTGGGACTGACTCCTTCTCCATCTCCTGCCTCTGCTTATTGGGGCTTTCACTTCGATTTAACGCTGACACATATCGCTGGAGAACTGTCTTTTTTCCTGTTGCTTCTTCTTCTTCTTCTTGTGCATTTGCTTTTGGCTGTTTGGCTTGCTTACTTACTTTACTTTTGCTACTTTTTACCCGCCCTGTTTCCGCCTCTTCATTGAGCCTTCTTCGGCTATTGACCAAAAGCGACGGCATTTGGTTAAGTAAGTCGGTGTGTGTGTGTGTATGTATGTGCGAGTGTATATGAGTGTATATATGTGTCTCTGTGTGTGTGTGGCAGTTGTGCCTTTGCCGCCTGTGTGTATTTGCCTTACAATTCCCAAAATTGTAATTTTATAGCAGCGTCATTGCCCAAATGCTCAAACAGACTTTGCCCTCTTCTTGGCTTGGCCCAACTTTTAATGCCGGCCAACACTTGAAGAAACTTTTCCTTTTCTTTTCTTTTCTTTTTTCTCTCTTTATTTTGTTGCCTTCGTTTTTTCTTCTCGTTTTATTTTATTTTCCTTTTTTTGCCTTTGGCTCTTTTACTTAGTCTAGCATTTCAGCTCTAGCCTCTGTCTCTGTGTCTGCTCAATTCGATTTCATCTGCTGCCAAAGTGCTGCCAACTGAATGCAATTGCATTGCCATTGGCAACCTACTCTATGTGTCTGCATGTGTGTGTGAGACAGAGTCATAATACCCTGTATAACAGTATTAGATGAGATGGGGTATACTGACTTTTCAAGGCAATTTCTAATAGCTTTTAAGATCCGTTTTCTTATCTTGACCATTTCAACCATTTAACCAATCTAAACAAACTTGTTGATTATATAACAAATTTTCAAATCTATCTAGACTGATGTGAAATCGTCACTGAATGTAAGAGATTTTGTTCACTGCGATCAAAGGACACTGATTCTTTAGATGCAATACATTTGATTGTACATTTATTGTATTTTTGACTTTACATTCTTTCAAATGTGTAAGCTGATAGATGTAGAATAGCTCAGCTTAGATTTTTTGTCAGTTTATTCTAGTTACGGGTGTATCTACATTTTCATTCTCAATTGTTATAGCTGAATCCTTTATTCATGCATTGGTATAAAACTCATTTCATAGGGTATCTAACAAATATTTAGAATTGTTTTTTTTTTTTGTCATTTCAATAGTGAATGTTTTGAGATTTACTGCAAGAAGGTGGAGGGAAATAAATGCAATAAAATTTATTAGGAAAAGCATATTTGAAAGTATATTATATTACAAAATTTGAAATAAATGGAGTTCCAAATATTGATACTTAATTAAGATGGAAGTACATATATAAGTTTTATTATTTGTAGAATATTTCCACGGCAGCACATTTGACACATTCGCCACCAACTTCAACATTCGTAACGAATGTACAGCTCAGTCTGTACAAATTCTCACAAGGCTCGATTGATCAATCGCCAACATTCAAGCCGAATGCAGACATTCATTTAGTATTTTTATGTTAAGTGCTCGTAAAGTCGCTGTTACCCCTTAATATCCATCTAGCACTTTTCGCTTTTGGAAAGCTAAAATGTAGACAAAATGTTCCCAAATGTGGCGAATGTTTGTGGTAAACACATGTTGCAAACTGGGTAGATGTTTTGCTTCTTATATTGGATTTCAAGTAACACAGATTAGCTCTTTCGTGAAACTTTAATAAGAGATACGAGTTTATAGAAAATGACACTAAAAATTATGGGATATTCGAAACACGATAAATTTTTTATAATAAAAATTAACTTTAAAGTACTGTGACACAGCTGTTAATATTGTATTTGAAAACGAAATTGTTTTGTCTGTGTCTCTGTTTCAAACTACATTCTATTGTATTACAGGGTATTCCCAGAGTCATATTCAAACGTATGAACTTGTTAGCTCGTTCTGTTTGCTGTGCTCCCGCTAAATCGTTGGCGGTGCAATTGAGCCTCAGGATTTAGGATTAACCATCGAATGAAGCTAGTGTCTATCGGCTTTCAACAGCAGCTGCACTTGCACTCATTTTGTTGCATGGCCATTTCATGTTTAGATATCAATGTGGAGTAGTTGTAGTAGTGATAGAGAATTAGAGGACGACCTGGGGTTGGTTGGGTAAAAAGGATATTTTATTCAATGCTTCATTTAGACGTCCAACCGCCTAGCCAAAGTGCCAAAAGGTCCAAAAGGCCAATTTTAGTTTCGAAAATTGCAATTGCAATTTCATTTTGTTGCAAGAGCAACTGTTGAGAACTGTTGCGACCGTGTTGCAACTAATGTTATCCATGCCGCACATAAATCAACTTTAAATTAAACACTCGTCGGCAAATCGAAATCAAAAACGCCATTTTCCAAACAATACAGAACTGAAAAGTCGTTTATTTAAGTCTCGACCGATCGCATTTTGTGCAAATTGTGTGCTAAATCGAGTTGCTTCGAGTGTGTCCGGTGAAATGTAACCAACCCGGTTCCCTACACCCCCTTTCCTATTCCTGCCCCTGTTCCTATTCCTGCCCAACTATTGACTCTGAGCTCTGAGGTCTTTGCATCCTGCTGGTGGCGCTGTTGCGGGTCCCTCGATAGGCAAACGGAAGCTCAAACAAATAGTCAACGAACTACAGCACACAAATTTAGAGGGAAGAGAGAGAGGGAGAGAGAGGGGAGGGAAGTAGTAAGAGGAAGAGTGAAATAAGTAATATCCTCTTTTGTGCCCGGGCGTGGCCAGAATAAGATTTAATCGCCACTGAACCAAAAGAGATATGGCTTTCAAAAAAACATTTTCATTATGCAACAATGCGAACGCGAAGCTCCATTTTCCTCCCAGCTTTTCCTCCAACTTCCCTATTCCCTACTCCCAGCCAACTATCCCTATCTTATTTCATTGCAGTTTGCTGCAAGAGACTCTTCCTCCTGCGGCAGCCTCATTTTCCTTAACAAACACTGTTGTCTATCTATAGATATGTGTATGAACATACATACATATGTACATATGTGTGAATGAATGAATTCATGTATGTGTTTTTTGAACTTTATTCACAGGTTCACCACAGCCCACATATCGTTGGCTCAAGGATGGCATACCCGTTGCCGATTATTCACCCAGTCAATTTTATCGCATTCACATCACAAGACGCGAGGATGCCGGCAGCTATCAGTGCATTGCCAGGAATGATGCTGGATCTATATTGAGTGAAAAAAGCGATGTTGTTGTTGCCTGTAAGTACACACACACGTACACATACCCACACTTAAACAGCACACACATTAAGAAAGACATCCTATTACAGATGTCTGTTTGATACACTGATAAAAACAAATGTTTTCCTACCCAATTGAATATGGAGAACATAATATGCTAAACTTTTAATTCGTACTTATTTTTACAAATTTAAAAATTCCTATTAAGGTTTTGATATTTTGCAAACTTATCAAAATATTGTATTATATTAAATACGAAAACAATTTTATCTAAAATTGTTAGTTGCAATTAGAACTTAAGAAACTTTTGACTTACAGCAAATTAAAATAGTTAAAAATTCAAACTAGTTTAATTTGTTACATCATTTTGGAAAGTGTACAACATAAGCAAACTTATTTTGAAATACATTTTTATATTACTTGGGGACAGTTATGATAATGCTAAAATTAAATGAGCATTCACTTTGTTTTTAAAACACTAAATAATGAATGAAAGTATAAAAAACATTTGTATTAAAGTATTCTAGATATTTGAAAATGCAATTGATGTGATTTATAACATTATATTGAGATTAAATTAAATGTGTTTTCATTTCAATTTTGATATGATTGTAGTTTTTGAAAACCACACTACTTCGAATACTTACAAACTTATTTTTCTCAGTGCATGTCGAGCTCACGTGTAGGATATTATTAAACTGACTACGACAAGCTTTGACAGCCTTTTGTAGAACCAGCTCTCATCAAATGAGAACTAAGCCATGTTCATTCGCTTGATAATTGCGTGGGAAAACTTTTTAGTCTGACTGTTTGTTTAATTGTCTACATGTCAAAGGATAAGATTTACTTCAGCTCGAAATTATTTTTCTTACTGTAATCAGCCTGCTGTCAGGTTATAGTTATAAATACAAGTACTTTGAAGTGTATGACAAAATATAGTTTGATATAGGTTCGTGTAATAGTTGATTACTTCAATTCTCATTCACATACATGGAATATACAAGTTTTTGTTTTATAAATACTTGTGTATTCCCCAAATAAGTTGGCCAACAATTGAACCTTTTATCCTAATCTAACACGCAATTCCTTGACAATACCAATATATCGATTTATATTAAAAAATTACTAGTCGCAGATAACTATTATTATGTTGAAACATGTGCATTTAATTTCAATGAATGAAAGAATAGGTACTAAAGTTTATTTTTAGTATTATTGTTAGTTGACATAAACAAATTGATATATAATTTGATAGCTTGAAATTACTTATATGTTAAATAATAAATCTAACGCACACGAGCTTAAACCTAGGTGTTTCCTGTGTTTTCCTCAAAGTTCGTAAGTTTGGGTGACTTAAAAGTGTACTCTATTATAGAAAGAAAATCGGCAAATACCGAAAGCTTAAGCCCTAAAAAGTATAACTACTCACAAAAGTATGCTATCAATATAGCGCAAGCTAACTTTGACGCACCAAAGCTTGGATACCCTTGCAATATACAAAACTGATGAAAACATTTTAAAACAGAAAATAAAAGTTTCCTTTAAAACTTCAAAGTCTTGATACCCTTGTTGAAATATTTCGAGAGATATATGATACTTTAGTTTTATCCAGATTTCAGTAAATTTGTTCAATATCAGATATCCAAATAGGAACTAGTTCGGTAGAACTATCTTACTAGAAAGTACAAGGGGTTTTCCTACTAATCTTTAATTCTCGTCCGATTATTCCAATATGACAGCAGTCCGATTTTAACCGTCTATCATGCCTCCTTTTATGCGTTAGACATTTCTTGAACTACAAAAAGAAACCACATTATACTGTAGTGTTATAGTTATAAGTAACCAATTAAACTAATTGAATAATAAGTACTCGGACAAACTTGGGAGTTAAAAAAGCTGTTAAATGTTGATGGTCCAAAAGTGGCAAGGGGAAGGTTGTAAATGTGGGGCATGAATTGGAAGCGTCGATTGACGCGTTCATTTAAGAGCACACGAAGATTGCGATTTGTAATCGGAGCTAACTGTACACGTGGCAGCTAGACAGCAAGAGTTACGTGCTACGATAGTGTCAACTTTCAACTTGGGGCAAGTTGACAATTGGGGGCACGTTGCTAATCAAACGGCTGTCAAAGCAGTGGCAAGAACCAGGCAACGATGTCTTATGGGGCAATAGATGTAGCTGCTAATTTTTCTTTAATGCTAACTTAATTACAACAAAGGCAACAACAACAGCGTTCAACAATTAGAAAGAAACATAAGAGAAAGAGCACAAGAACGAGAAGGAGAGTGTGAGAATGAGGGAGAAAGCACGCGATAGCGACACTTGAGTTGTGGCACATGTGTGTGTGCATTACGAAACTGCTTGAACCTAATAAATTGAGCTCTCGACAAGCTTGTGACCTTCTTTTCGGGCCATAATGATGATGGTGATGATGTAGTTGTTGTTTGTCATTAGGGATGTGAACCAAGAAGAACCGCCGATATTTATATCGAATAAATAGCACACAGAATATCATATCAAAGAGGGCAATAAACATGTTCTAGTAGAGTTTATATTATTAAATAGAAATTAAAACAAAACTATTACGGACTAGTGACATAATAAAAAAGATGTTGCGTATAACTATCACTAGGATAACATAAACATACAAAAATGTAAATATATATCGACATATCGATTTGAAATATAATCAGTCAAATTCTTCTAAAATAGAAAGTTGGCTGAATAATGCTAGTTTTCGGAATGGAATATCTGTCGTTTTATTAAACATATCTAGATAGATCGCATTGAATTCATGTAGTTTTTGCTTAAATATTTTGTATGGTAATAATAAATATCGATATCGATATATCTATATAATATCGATATTACAATATCAATACACATCACTATTTTTGATGGTGATGATGATGATAATGATAATCGCAATGTTGATGACTCGAGCAATAGAAAATGTTGGGCCTGGTCTGACTTGGAGCATCGTCTTGAGCACTTAATTAATTGTAGGAGTGCTGCGCTTAAACTGAACTAATAACCTTTAGAGCTGAGTGTACGGTTCGTAACTGAAAATGCGGGGCAACCGAGTAGAGTAACGTAAAGTCAAGCAGGAGTAGGTGGCATGAGGGGGGTGGGTTGATGGTCGGGTGGGTAGAGACTTCATAGTGCGTAGTTTGATGGGAGGTTAAGCTAAATTGCCTGCCCGCAGGCAGACGTAGCTTGATTCAATTAGCTGGCGTGACACTTGAGCCTCGACTCTACATGAGAGGAGGAGGGGTAACTGAAAGAAGAAGAAGATGAGAGATGGGGGTCAGGTCACTGGCGCTATTAAATTGTAATAACCCCGATACCTAATTTTAATTTTTCATTTGCTTTTTCCCCCCATTCACTTTCCCCATTTTATAGATATGGGCAACTTTGAGAACATCACCGAGGGTTGTTTAACAGTTGTCAGCGGTCATCCGGCGATATTTGATATGCCAGCAATTGATTCGATACCACGACCATCGGTCGATTGGCAAACAGTGGAGGGTCCCCTCAACTATGACATTAAATATGCCATCACGCACTCCAATCAATTGATCATCCTGAGCGCCGATGAGAATGACAGCAAAGCCTATCGAGCCAGGGCAATGAATACCCAACTGGGCAGAGAAGAGATGAGTGCATTTGCTCATTTGAAGGTCACGGGGGATCCATATGTTGAGGTGGCACCCGAAATTATTGTGCCACCGCAGGATCTCAAGTTGAAACGTGGCGAGAGCTTTGCCGAACTGCAATGTATTGCGAATGCTCGACCTTTGCATGAACTCGAAATGATTTGGCTCAAAGATGGTATCCCTGTGGAGAATGCCGGCATTGCACACACTCTCAACGATCCTTGGAATCGCACATTGGTTCTGCAGCAGGCGAATAGCTCTCATGCCGGTGAATACAGTTGCCAGGTGCGACTACGCAGCGGTGGCTATCAGACTGTTACCGCCACAGCACGAGTCATTGTCCTAGAACCACCCATGTTCCTTACTCCGATGCGGTCCGAGACTTTTGGTGATTTTGGTGGTCAGGTTTCGTTGCCCTGCGATGTTGTTGGTGATCCCACACCCAAAATACAATGGTTTCGGAATGCAGAGCGGATTGAAGCGCAACTACAAAGTGGCGGGTAAGTTTCACCTTTTTACAACACTATTCAATTGTTTTATTCATATTTAAGTGGATACAGATTTGGATAGATAACAATATACATTTTTTATGTATGCATAATGACAAATAAAATGATTATATGATGAATATATGGCAGGACATATCTAAAAGAGTCTTTTAAACGACTTAGTTATTAATCAATTATTAATCTGGCTATCTGTTTATCCCAAAAATCACAGCAGCAAACTATATTTAATTAAAAACAAAAGTTTTTTTTATCCAAAACAGTTTAAGTGTTGTTCATCTTTCATCTGAAGTTAAATCTGTAGTTAAAAAGATAAGAGAAATAAAGTTGTTTATTGTTGTTCATTTGATGAATTTAGTTCAATCGTTTAATTATTAGGCTGTAAGACTACTTATAAGGCTATCAGCTGTTTCCATACAGTGTTGAACAACTCCAGCCCATTTTCTGACTATTTAATATATTCGCTCCTATGATTAGCTGAAACACATATCACATTCTTCTTCTTTTTTCCATACCCTTAGATGTATTTGTATCCAGTTGTCAGCGATACTGCTCTATAAGAAAACTAAACATGATTTGATTTATCCATAGACGAATTTTTGCTAATCATTTATTGATTATAGGTCAGTGGAAACACTGGCGAAATCAGAATGGGAAACTTAAACAGGCCAACAGATTTCTATGCAAAAAGAAAAAAAATTGCTAAATACGCTGAATATGTGTTAGCTGAAAATCGAAAGCAATTAGTTTATGTGAAGGAGAGAGATAATTACTTTATGATGCCACACTAATGATGAATCATTATGGTTGCCACCTTTTTTCTTCTTTTTTTATTTTTTCGCAGATACGAACTAAAAGCGGATAATACGCTGATAATTAAAAAACTGACGCTCGACGATGAGGGAATGTTTCAGTGTCTGGCCAGCAATGAGGCTGGTGAGAAATCCGCATCCACCTGGCTGAGAGTGAAAAGTAAGTCAAGTGTTTAATATCTTTTATGACTATAACAGGAAAAACAAAAATGGATTGAGAATGCGAATACTATATGGAATCATTTAATTATGAATGAACTGGCGAAATACTAACTAATGCTTATCCCCATCAACAAGCGCGCCTGTCTAACATAATTGCATACTAAAATGGCTCTCACCCCATTCTCTCTCCCCAATTCATTTCATGCTAAATTGTTGTTGTCTCACGCCCCCAATTCCCGAATCCCAAAACTCCCATAAATCTTAAAAAAAAATAATAAAAAAAATAAAAAAAGCAGCAACAACTGAAGCGGCAGCTTCTTCGCTGCAGCCGCGCGTGAAGCGTTTGGCGCAACCGCGGATCTTGCGGGTGAGAGCATCGCATGCTGGCATGGGATCGGGATCAGGCTCGGGATCGGGCTCGAGAACGGGATCGGGAACGGGCATGCAACCGGGCCAGGGCATGGGCACGGTCTATAAACGCAAGGAATTTCGCTTTGGTATGGGCAAAAAAAAAATAAAAACAACTTTGCAACTTGCACCTAATAAACACTTTCGTAGCGTGGCAATTATTATTGTTGTTACTATTATGATTATTAAATACTTTTGCCAGCGCACGCACAATGCACTTGACTTGCATGAGAGGCATTTGAAAGTGCACTCGTTTTATTCATACTCTTGCACTCAACTCAACTTGTTGTACATCATCAGCACTTCAGCACAACACCCCCTAACTTTCCCCTCCCTCCCGCTGTCAAACTCCTCCTTTTCCAACTTGCCACTCAACTGTTTTAAATGCGACGTAAATGTGGCAATTTGTTGCTGTTTATGATTAGTTTTTATTGCTTCATTATGTGCTGGTATTTATCATCATTGTTTGTAACTGTTGTTGTTGTTCTTGTGGTTATTGTTGGTACTTGCACGTAGTTAGTTACTCACTTAGTTAGTTAGTTACTAAAGTCACTTCATTTGGCCACACATTTTTTGTGTGCACTTATTTAAAGTGACTTAACAATTAAACATTGCACACCATTCATCAAATTTAAATATATGAATTTTTAGATTGCAATTCTAAACCAAAAAAAAAAACCCAAGAGTTTTTCCCAAAATTTTTATTGATTATTCAATTTGTAGTCGTAATTTCATCTGTAAATCGGTTTCTATAATAATTTTCATAGCATACTTTTTTGGCTGGAAATTGTCGAATTTCTGCAGACTACCTTTTATAACTGTAATATCCTTTGTAACGGGTATTTTAAGCTTGTTGTCATAAAAAGAGGAAGTATTCAAGATCTGATTAAGTATTTATTTATTTAATGAGCTAATAAAATCCAAATTAGTTCTTAATGTTAAATTTAAAAAATCGAATTTTGCTGGGATTTAACCCGAAATGAATTTCAGTTTCAGTTACGTTCACCCTTATTGAACCCGAAATAACGAAATTATTGAAACTGAATTAACCGGTAATTCATGTTTATATAAAAAAAATAGTCACATTATAGAAAAGAATATTAAGTAACCGGTAACTGAAGACTAAAAGACAATCAAAAGCTAAACGGAAACCGGGATTCTTATCTCTATAATAATATTATCTAATAATAATATTGTTCTTCGACTTATATGTTCTATGAAGTCGGACAACTATGTCAATTAAATTTTGAATACTGGCTATTAAATCTTTGATATACCAAGAATATTCTTTGTACTTTCTCTATCACGTTGAAATTTTGAGAAAGCCTAAAAGTATACTACTGATAATGCTTTCACAGTGAAGCGAAAGTAAATGCAAAAAATATACATTCAATGAACATTTAAATTATTAAATACTCGGAAGGCTCAAACACTTGAAAATTTGCCATATTCCATTTTGTTAAAAATGCGACAACAATGCACACTCTCTAATTCTCTATACATGACAGTTTTGCCAAAGCAGCATTTTTCCCATCATTTTTTTCGAACATAAATCTGTACACTTTATAACAATAACTCATGATAATTTTAATTTGTGTGCTTGTAAATAAATACATAAATTCTACTACATATAATGGTCCAGCAGCCATAACTGAAGAATAAATTCAGTATTTCATATAGCTATTGCACATATAGACCATTTTAGTGAGAGCCCTGGAAGCTCTGTTACATTCTCTTAAACCACATCATAAGAATTGGTTTAAAATCTCTTTTTTGTGTTGAACTTTAAAAGGTTATTGAATATGAATTAAAATGTCTTAAAATTGTTAGAAATCTTGGGAAAACATCAGAGTTTATCCTGCATTTTTTAATGGAAAATATAGATTTTTTCGACCTTCTTTTCATTAAAAACAGCTTTCTTGCTTCTTTTAAGCTGGCAACACTGAGAAATATATACGTGTCTCTCTTTTATGTTGCCAATCTGAATTTGTTAATATTATATTGTGATAAATTCTTAAACAAGAATGCAAAGTCAATTAGTCAGTCGGAATTTGGCCAAGGCAATTGCTTGGGTTTGGTTTTGCCCTCGACAAATAATTGATGCACTCTCTGGGTCTCAAGTATGCCATAAAGATGCATTGTTATTGTTATTATTAGTACACATTCTAGTAATAATAATAATAATAATTATTATCATTAGCCTCATCATCTTTGTTAGTCGTCATCGCATGCATATTCATGGCAAAATGTTAAGACTCTTGTCGAGCTTTCTCCTGACACCCAAGTACCGTTAAGTGCCACGACTTCATCTTTATCCTATAAGAAGAGTGCCTGCAACAAACTTGTGGCACACACACACACTGACACACCACCTACTACATTTGTATATGTATGATATTTGGACTTGCTGCGGGACAGTTTCACAATTTAATGAATTTAATAATATGAAAATGAAGACAGCTAAAGGACAAATGAAGAACTAATACACATACAAACAAGAGAGAGATACACATAGACAGTGCTTAGGAATGTTAAAGCCCTGCAGAAAATTGGTTTCAACTTAAAATAGACTAAACTCAAAAAGGGCCAATTGAAGCCACTAATTTTTGTCAGAAAGAACCAAGATAAATTTTCCAATTTATTTTAAATTGTTGAGCTATTTCTTTATTATTTTTGTAAGCAAAAGTAAATATAAAATTTGCATCAAAATAGTTAAGGTTTTTTAATATCAACTTATAGTTTTTTGTGAGTAGTTCCCTTCCCATTTCATGCTTACAGCAAGATTACTTTTTAAATGGATATTAAACGTCCGTTTAAGTATAAATTTTATTTTAAAAATTATTTTATTTTACTAAAATTCATAAATATAAACTGAACAGCACAGCATAATTGTGTTAGGTTTTTCTATATATATATATATAAATTGTTGAGTACTTGTGTGAGCTTGTAAAAACTGTAATAAAAAGAGGTATTTTTTTAAGAAAATGCTTATTAACAAATGAGCCCAACTGATAAATAATTGTTGATACTCTTCAGAAATTCTTAAGGCTATATATGATATAATAACAATAACTTAAGAAACTCTATGTAAGCAGTTGTCTACTTTTTTTTCTACCTTAAACATGCTCATATAATTTGCAAGTAAACTTAAATAAATATAAACCGATTAGTTAATTAATTAATATTTCGCTATAAATAGTATAGCATGATAGCATGATAAATTCATGTGCTTAGCATGCCCAAATTTGCAACTGGGTCAGCTCAGAAATGTATGCTACATTATTTGCTAGTTGCAAGTGACAACTTAACAATTATGTAATATTAAGGGTATGCCTTTCAACTTTAATATTTGACAGAAGTGCAGTCGCAGTTGCTGCTAGCGTTAACTGCGACGTCGGCGTCAACATTTATGTTGTGTGTTTAAGCCTGGTTCACAAAGAGACAGTTGGACACTGCTTGTCTCGAAACATTTTCCACAAATGATTATGCAAAAGTGACACACACACAAAGAGAGAGAGAAAGACAAATAGAGCGAAAGAGAGAGTGAGAGCAAAAAAGAGAGAGAGAGATAGAGGGAAATAGCAAGCGAGACAAATACTTTTTGTTCAAGTTGTTATTTCTTTTTATTGTTCTTTAAAAAGTTGAACAACTGTCAGCTTAGCCCCAACTCTCGACACTCCCTCCGTCTTCTCCGCCTCTTCTTTTCCCTCGCTTAGCTTTGGTATTTTAAAATACATTTTTTTGGTATATTTTTATGGGCATTCTGTGGAGCTGTCGACCACTTGCCATGTAAATTGGAAATTTCGATGCATATTTGTTGAGTTGAGTTATTCTTTTAGCTGCAGCGTGTCCTCCGCTCCATCTTCTCTGTCTCTCTCTCCCTATTTCTCCTCTCTGTCTCTCACTCTTCCATTTCTCTGGACTGAAATTTGTCTCCCATCCTCCCTTACTAAACCGCTGCTGCACTTCATCGAGTTAAACTAGTTAAAAGATTTTGTTCTCGTGCTGTGGTAACGTTCGCTGGTTTATTGAAAAACTTTACCGAGTTAACTTTAGTGACTTTGGCTTGAGAAACAGCTCAGTTACTTTATCTCTGTGTCTGTCTCTATCTCTGTCTCTGTGGCAAATGACTTTCTTCTTGTATACCAAACACAGTTGTTGATGTTGTGCCTCATTTCATTTTATGCGCAAGGCTAAATTTCAGTCAATTTGTTTGTCTCGTCGCGCAAAGCAAACTCATTTTATGAGCCACGCTTTTCTTTGCCCTATTTGCCTCACATTTTCCTTACTTTGGATTTAGTCCGGACTTAGACTTATTTTCCAATTGTGCCTCTTTCAAAAAAGCTTCGCATTGTTGCACTCCACAATGGGTGCTCCATTCTTAAACACACTCTTTGTCACCACAAGTTAAGCTCCTTTTGCCCTAGACAAATTGACGGCCAAGTCCTGGACCTTATTAGCCATTATTAGACATTCGTTGACCTCTTCTGTTGTGTATTTTATTAGCGGCTTAACTGCCATTTAGTTGGCTCTTAAGTAAACTGGACTATTGCTTTGTTGTGGTGTTACATATAAAATAAAATTAGCTTATTTTAGTTACATTAGTTAAATAAAGGTTTTCTATTAGTAAAAATTGTTACAGCAAAAAAAAAAAACAAATGACCTTCACTAAACGATAAACTTTATATATTTTCCTATATTCCAATAGAAGATATATTCTATATGAAAATATGTACTTTTAAGTTTTCGTCTCCATTCAAAAGCGAAAAATTAACCATATTAAGGACAATTTTTTCAATGTCCACATAAGCTTAAGATAGATATATAACTTTAAATTTAACATTAGTTTCTATAGATATTAAATAATAGGAACTAAAAATATTTGTTATTATCAGTATACACAAATAAGTTTTTTTTACATTAATGGTGAGATATTAATCAAATATTTATTTAAATTTTTACTTTAATATAGACCCCCATTATCACTTAATTTTTTGCATACATTTTATCTTGGCATTCCTAAATTGTGCCCAAAAAGTGTTATTCAATTGATTTCGAAAAGTTCAAAACCTAGCAATTTGAGCAAGTAATTTTCTTGCTAAGTTCTAACTGCTGTAATTGCGACTTTCTCGGCGCTTCTCATGTCGGTAACTCGGTGACTCCTTTCTTAACCATTTTTTTCTGTTTCTTTTTTTAAGCTCATAATTTTTATTGCAGGGTTAATGCCTTGCTCCCTTTGAGCTGCTGCCTTAAGTTATTCACTTGTTAACATCTTTTCAACTTATCGGATCTATGAGCTCTTAGCTCCGCCTCAAAGCGCCTCTCTTGGCGCTTCTCAAAGCCGCCTCAAGGCTGCTTCAATTTTTTTAAGTCTCTTTATTTTTCAGTTTGAGTTTTGTACTTTTTTCGATGAGCTGTTGGCCACTTGATGCGTAGCATTTAATTTTACATTTTGGCTATGTGTTTGTGTGCAACTAGTGGCAAGTGGCAAGTGGACACGGATGGATGCCAACTAGCTTGAGAGATGCTCTGCAGCGAGCTTCAAATAATTTTCCAGTCTCACGCCTTTAAGTAGCGACCTCGACAGTGTTCTTTTTATACCCTGCGACGTTATATTAAATGGGTAATAGTCTGTAACAGGCAGAAAGAGTCGTTGCATACCCCAAAAGTATATATACTATTCTTGATGAGAATCTACATCCCAGTCGATATAACCATGTTCGTCCGTCTGACCAACGAAAGGATCTCGGCGATGGTAAAACCTTGGAGCTTCAAATTTGGTTTGAAAACTTCTTATATTTGCAGGCAAAAGTTAGGGTATATAAGACCTGATTTTAATAGATACTGGCACAGGGCATTTTGTTGTCGCGTGTGCTCCACTGAGATGAATTTTTCTCTCTATCTCTCTCTCTCTCGCATTCGTTAACTATTTTTCGCTATCATTTCTTTTATTTCCACTTTCGCTTGTCTGCATTTTAATTGCGCCGCCTTCGTTGAAAAACTTTTGCATATTTTGCTTGTTAGCTTTTTTTTTGTACTTGTTCTTCTTGTTGGCTTAAATCTTGGCTCTTAGCTTGCACCTGGCGCATAACGTTTACCTGCTTCTTCTTCTCCAACTTTGTGTTGTTGTTGTTTTACTGGTGTTGCGCATTTTCCGGTTGCTTGAGTTGCTCGAGTAACATAATTTCGTAATTTCCCCCGAAACGCAAAGTGATTTTAATCGCCGCTTCCTGGCATTTGTAGAGCCGCTTCACTGTGAAACAATAGCTGTAATGGTATTAATGAAGAGTCAGCTAGACAGGCGTATGGGCGTATAGTCGTAATGGGCGTGGCAACATGTTCCGGCACTTGACAGGCTGAGCACACACAGACATTTCAATGTAGTCAGGCAATCAGTTTGCGTCTAACCCACACAACAAACACACACACACGCACAGGCACAACTGAAATAATACACAACTGTATACGTGTGTGTAATTCCACTTTTTGATCCTATGACAACAACAGGTGGCGCCACCTGGTGCTCACAAGTCTTAGGCATACGTAGAACTTTGTTACAACGAAACCAACTAGGCAATTGTGAAGCATCCTGTGGGTTAACTTCAAGTTTGATTGGCAGCTTAACCCCCACAACCCCACAACTTAACCTTAACTATCGTCTTCACTCAAAGAGGCTTTGTTCCAGTGGACATTAAAGTAATAGATCCAATAAAGTTTCAAAAAGAATAAAGATAAAAGTAATTGAAACTTTTACTACAAAACTAAGTAGAAACTATTTTAACTTATATGGTTACACTTGTTATACACTATTTTACATACAACATATTTGTGTAAGAAATATTTACTTTCCTCATACAAATTTAAACTTATTTACCACCCAAAGAAATATCAAATGTTCTTGGATTCATTTTGACCGTCAAGTTTTAAATATTGTGATGATATGAACAGATCCTTTAGAAATGAACTTGAAATTATTCGAATGAAAATCATGGCTGTGGAACTAAAAGTGACTGACTTGTAAGACCCTGTTTAGGAATGGTTTAAAAAAGTGTGTACCACATACGAGGGCTGTCTGATAAATAACCGACCTAACCATGATGCACGCGACTTTTTCAAAATTTTTTTATTTATTTTTCTACTCGTATGTTTAAATATGTAGCAAGTAAGTTTTCAAAGAACAAAAATATCTTTTTTTTTGTTGACCCTTTAATGTTCTAAAATAAATGAATAAGCTGAAAATAACAAGATTCTAAAAGGATTCCTCTTTTCCCACTGAATTATTTAAAAAACTGATGGAATAAAGAGTAAAATATATTATTATTCCTACTTTGGAGACGTTTTTTTTTACTTTTCTTATATGCTTTATTTACACTCAAAAGTTAATTGTTTCGCCCCATAAGAAGGATAATCGCAGAGTATTTTTATTGTTTGTATTTCAGTACGATGTTTACTTAAACGTTTTTGCTGACCATCTTCCGCCATCAAGTAATCGTTTTGAAGCATTCTTCAGACATTTTAATACCCTACGATTACGATTACGGATAGCATGCAATACGAAGAAGGGAGAAAACAAAGTCATAGATTTTCCACTGTTTGTAAATGTACAATAAGAAGAAGAACAATAATTTCCATGCAAATGTTATGCAGCGGTATTCTCATCAATTCCAAACTTCAGCACCCCTCTTTAAGAGAAAGGAATATCCCTCCTTACAATCGTGTAATGGCAATTATCGTCGGTGCACGCCATTCCCGACTAGCGCTTTATTATTACGGCTTTAACTTGAGGCGGACTCTTTAGTGGGTCAACTTGAAATTAATTACGGCAACAGCAACAACAGCAACAATAACAACAAAAACAACAACAACAGCAAAAACAATGGCAGCAACTCTGTGTGGCATTGGTGGCACATTGCGCATACGCCGCGTTGCACAGCGCATAAATCGCGCACGAGGATTGTCAGTTTTGTGGCATTCATGACAAATTTATCATTGCCCCCTTAATGCATTAATGTCTGCGCAGAAACCGATACAGTTTAAGCAGCTACACCTCTCTCTCTCGCTCTCTCTTTCCCTTTCCTGCGATTCTCCCCTTATTCTCAACAATCTTTCTTGTTGGCGCCCCAAAAACTGTGCTACAATTTTAAGACCCTGTACTTAAAAAGAAAATAGGTTCTATTCAAATCTGTGATAATATAGTCTGATACTATGAGAAACTACAAATATACATATAACCAGCGAGTTTTTTAAAACATCTAAAGAAATCAAAATCCAATTTGGTTTGAAATAAAAAAAAATTTGAATTGCTAGAGTCATTTTAAAGCTAAACTTTAAACTTAAGTCCAGATCCGTCCTCAAAATTTGATCACAATCGTAATTTGAATTTGTGCTGCGTCGGACCAAAAAAAAAGAAAGGAAAACTTTGCTGCTATAACATTTTTGTTACAGGGCTATTTACAGTCAGGTTCTCTCGACTGTAGCCTTTCTTACTCATTTTTTTCATCACATGTTCCTTTAATATGCCCTTTGCGTGCAAACGGACCCAAAGGGGACCTAGGGAGAGACTTATAGAGGCACCTAGGGAGAGACCCTCAGTTCTTGAGATGGGGCAATGGCCTTTGCCATTTCACATTTGCCATTTTCTTTGCTGCCCACTTAAGCACTTTTAACACGTTAACGTTAAAACCTCCACAATCCTCATAATTCACTTGGTGACCTCTGCCCTCAATTGCCTATATATGTATGTTAACAGCAACAACAACTACTGGAAAAAGTTTGTAATTCTTTGTTAGTTGATCGATTACGATTTGCGGCTTAAGCAATTCTAACAATTGACATGTCAAACTATCATTATCATGCTCCCAAACAATTCATCATTATTTTCACTTCTTGGGGCATTATTTCTCATATGCGTGTGATAAAGTTGAAGTTCAAGCTCATGATTTATTTCAAGCTGCAAAAAGTTACAAAATCAAATGATTTTCGCGTTTAAAGATGTAAAGTATAGAAAAAAACAACAAATTTCTCAAATTTCTCGAATTAAATACAAATTTAACTTGTTAATATTTTTAAAGTCTTCGTCTGATTCAAAACATGTTTGATTGAACTTTAATTATTTAAGAATTTCTGTTACAAAATGGGTTTAGAGTATGGTTTTATAACCGGTACCACAAAAAATCTACCGCACATCCGATGGAGTATATTATTATACTCGATTTAATTTGTGTCAAAAAAGTAAGGGATTAACACAGTTTCAAAAGCTTTTAAATGCTTAAAGTTTATACAAAAACAGAAATTATAATCCTCTTAAACCATAATCCAAACACTCTACTTAACAACATAGTCGTATTTAACTACCCACAGATAAAGCCCTATGTAAGGTTGTCATCTGACCAACCTATCCTATACATGACAATGAAAATAATAACTTAATTAAGCACACTTATTATCTTACCTGGTTTCACTCGGTCAGTTGTGGATTTACCTTAAAGCGCATTTAACGCTATTTAAGTTATTGTAACTTAAATGTTTAATGTGTGCTAAACCCATTTAAAGCTGCTCCCACCACTAAGCCTCCCCTTGTTCTCGACTCTTTCTTTCCCATTGTCAGGGAGCAAAATCTCTTTTATCTCTCCCTCTCTTTCTTTCTTTCCCTGTCTGTCTCTTACTCGGCCAACCAAACTTGACAGTTAAGCAGCAGGTTGGCTTATTTTTCAAAATATCAACTGCTTTTTTACACATATATGTATCTTCAATTCTACCCTGCAACAGTGAACTGAGTTGGGTATAACAGGGATGTAGGTAACTAGCTATTTGTTAATTTTTAATAATTATTGTTGTATGAAATAAATGTGGCTAACTCTAAGTCTATATAGTAATTAGATTAGAGACAGAATCTTATTTTCATTCTAAATAGTTTTACACAAGGAAAAAGAAATATTGCGATATATTTTTTTTAATCAATTCAAAATATATTACCCTATAATTTGTTTACAGAGTATCTACTCGTAGACCCATTCAATAAGAATTAAGAATGTACGCAATCAAATGAATATTAACTAAGATTGTTCTATATTTAGTAAACAGCAATCAGCAGACAAAAGTCTACTTTAGTTTTGACTTACAGAGTATCTGCCTGTCGACCACTATCGGCTATTGCATCCAAGCTGTTGTATTTTCAATAAATATTTTTAACCATCCTCCCGCCGTGAGCTCATGTCTGTCCTTATATCTTAACAATTTTACTTGTCAACTGCATAATGGTTGCCTACTTTTCAGTGTGCGTGGAAAATCCAACTGCACCTGCACACACACACACTCACACCCACATACACAGACGGATAAATACGCACGCATTAATAGAGGCAGCACTTAATATCTTAATGTAAAAAAGCACACACACATACATTTTTATTGTAATTTTATGCACTTATTTACATAAGCGGAGTTAAAATGAATGCTTCATCATATGAAATTATTACATTATTACTTTTGCTGCGATTGTTCAAGCTCTCGCCACACCAACAACAACAACAACTCGTCACAGCAACAACAACAACTCAATGCCACCTGCTGCGTGGTATTTGGCTATAACAATGAAGAAAAAAAGCGAGAAATAAATTGACGGACGACTGTGCCACTTAATAAATAATGGGCATTAATCGCATCGAGGCAGAGTGTTTTTGTTTCGAGTTCGAATTGTAGGCGTATGTCGTCAAAATGGGAAATTGGGCGTGGAAAACATGTACTCCCTTGACTAACTTAATATCAATCCATGTGATAAAAGGTTCCAAGAATTTTATTAAGTTAAACAAAGTTGAAGTTACCATGAAAATAGCAATTGGAATGTGAAACATTCAAAACCAGTGTTTTACAAAACATTTCATAGTCAGTTTCGTAGATTATTTACATAGAATTTAGGTTTAAATTTCAGTAAACGAGAAATTCGAAAACTAATTAAATTTTAAACTTGTAAGCGGATTTTATTTTACAGTCTTTTGTTGAGACAATTTGAAAAAAAATTAAAAAAAAATAAAAATAAAATAGCCATATAATTTTCTTTAAATTTAGTATACTTTTAGTTTGAAGAAGTTAAGAAACTAAAATATCAAAAGAAAAGAAAAAAACAAATTTGATGCTAAAATTGTATACAAAACATTCACTAGTTATTAGGAAGTGGATAATTATTAAAAAAAATTAAACCTTTAAAGTCATAGAATTTTAGTTTCCAAAAACAAAGTAATATAAAAAGCGGGGGTCTTAAATAGCATATTTTCGAAGTCAGTAAAATCGTGTGAAATAAATTGATTTAATAAAAATGTTTTGTAACAAAATAAAAACATTTATTTAAAATGTATTTGCCTTTCTATTCAACTCAATTTAATTGAATTTTATAAATTTTCAATCAGATTAAATCTTTCATTAATTATGAACGCGTTGATTTTTGGTTGTTGTTGATTTGTAGAACATGCCTGATATAAGGCATAAATACATTTGGGAATACATATGCGTTAACAATGTATCGTATATTTCAATGCATGTCTCCTTTTTTGTAGTACAGTGTAGTTCAGTTCATAATTGAAGATATTGCTCGACTGTTGCATGCAACAACAAGAACTCTATTTAAATCATACCTTTTTATACGAGACTAGGCTCGTATACACCCACTCACACACACACACAAACATCCACAAACTCACAGGCACATTGATGTACAAATATTGACACACTCATAACCACAATGTAACACACAGTTGTACACCTGTGAACACGCACAGACACACACAAGAATGTATTTATCTTTGACTTGAATACATATGCAAATACACACTCAGGTGTGTACATAACATACATTTGTGTGTATTTGCATGTGTGTATGTATTTGACACTCTTACTCCCATGTGAATCGATTGAGACTCTTCAATTTACTAAATACTCGACCTTTGATCATTCCACAGCATCGGCCCCTGTAATGGAACAACCACCGCAGAATGTAACCGCATTAGATGGCAAAGATGCGACCATATCATGTCGTGCCGTGGGCGCCCCTAATCCAAATATTACCTGGATCTACAATGGTAAGTAAAAACATTAACAATAAAGTGATAAAAAAATGAAGTAAATTTGAATATTGTTGCATGTAAATAGTATTGAAAGCTCTATCAACTTGTGTATTACCTAATGCTAATCTCGTTGTTATCTTCCATGTCTCTTCTATGTTCTTTATGTATATGCTAACCCAACAAATAAACAATGCTAACCGTAACTCCTGCAACCAACGTGCAACTGTGCAAACTCCTCGCTAAAAAACTGCTTGCTGGATGATCCCACAAAAACAAAAAAATTAAAAATATATGAAAAAAAATAAAAACAATAAACTATAGAAACCCAACTTGTTGAGATATCGAGTCGTGTTCAGATCCTCGAATCGGGTGATTTACTCATCTCGAATATACGTTCCTCTGATGCGGGTCTCTACATTTGTGTACGTGCCAATGAAGCGGGCTCGGTCAAAGGCGAGGCCTTTCTGGGTGTACTAGGTAAGTAATCAGCACCATCTAACCTCCTAACCATTAATTGCTCCCCAAAAATGCAGCAAATTCCGCGAATTCTAGTTTAATCGCTTGAACTTTAATATCTGACAGCTGAAAGTTAACGAAATTGCTTAACTGGTAGTAGCTGATAACATGACTAATGATGGATTTACACTTGTTGACAAGCAAAACAATTTTGATGTCAACTAAGTCAATCCTAGTGCAATTTCACCATATGATATGATATCAGTGCTTGATGTTTAATAAATTCGTGATATGGGCATGCAAAAATGTAGTTTAACAATTGAAATTGATTAAAAAACATCTGCAACTGTTTAACAATTAAATAACTAAACAAGTTGTTGATGCTAATAACCAAACTGACAAATCGAGAGAAATAACAAGACTGAAGAAGCTTCTCTTTATAAATACTGAAAATAGAAGCTACTTATATAGGTATTTTCGCTTCTTGCCACGCTTCTTACGCTCCTTGCTTTCATCTTGCCACAGCACACTTTACAAATGGATAAAGGGGGAGAAGCGTAAAGCAGAAGTTGCACAATTGTTGCTTCTTGTCTATCAAGGACATTTTTAGCAATCACATAACAATTTAATAGAAAAAGTGAAAGAAGCGTGAGAAAAAATGGAAATGGGAAGCTATTTATAGCCGCTTGTTGTTAAACTTCTCTTTTCCATTTCTAACCTTCAACCTTGAGATTTTGAAATCAACAAGAAACAAGAATTTATATCATTTCAGTTAACTCAACAACTAATCACAATCCAAAAATAATTCAATTATGAAACAACGATTTATTCAAATATTTATTTATAGCAATAAACCCTTAATTACCCAGGCATTAAAATTTTAAGTACCTGCCTCATTCTTACAATTAGAGGAAATCGCATGACAAACAACTGTGTGAATATTTGTTTATTCATGACAATTTGTCACAATCGAATCCGATTAAGGTCCACTTAATTAACAATTACTTTTAATTGTATTGTGATAACTAATTTGGTTTTTCTCACGCTTTAAGTATGGGACACTGATTGATTGATTGATTGATCCTGACTGATGGCAGATTTCTAAAACTTTCATCATTTAATTTTCAATTTAGCTTGTGACAATTACATTTCCCGGTTTTTAAACTTATAGCTATAGTTAGTAGTTGACTAGTAAATACGCTGTAAACTTTTTGTTTATTTAATAACTTTTATACAACTGTTTAATGAACAGGGTCTAAATATAATCCATCGAGATTATTGAGAAAAACATGAGAGCTGTTTTTGGTGGGTTAAAATCTTCAAAAAAAACTAAAAATAATACTGATGCTCCTTTTTATGTTTATTAACATTTTATTTTTGGGCTTAGCCACAAAATTTAATTTCGATGTCAATAAATCATAATATTTAATTTGATTAAATAAGTTTGAGCTATCAATATCATGTGTACAAATTACTGTCCTATCTTAAAAGTGTAGATTTATCTTGAAGTAAAAAAGTGCAAAGATAGGCAAAAGCAAAACGGGCTTTGAATAAAAGCTAGATTTGACGGGAAAATGTCTGTTATGGCAACTCTGTACAATATGACAGCATCCACAAAAAAGACTAGTATATTGCGAGCAACTAATGACAATGACAATGTTAATAATAATGATAATGATAGCGATGTTGTTAATGCTGTGTCAAACAACTACCACTGTAACGTTGCCACTGCCACAAAGTTGCAACTAAATCAAAACAAAATCAATAACAACAATGAAAAGACAATAATAATAATGACTGCAGCATTACTGTGTTTAATGCATTAAATTTTTATTTATTTACATATTTATTTTGTTTTTTTTTTTTTGGCGCTAAGTCAAGGCTGAAGCACGCTTAAAAGCCACATCAATGTTTGCTAATTGGCAAAAGCGACGCAGTTAAGGCCGCTCTTATTTCACATGTGTGTGTGTGTGTGGCTGTGTGTGTGTGTGTGCGTGTGTATGTGGTATTCTGTTTTTCTGTTTTATGTTGCATAAAACGCGGTACACGAGAAAAGGTAATCAAAAATATGTGCACTATATGCAAACGAGGCTCCATTCAGGAAACCAACAAGCCAAAAGCTCAACATGCCCACAAACAGAGGCATAGTCATAGTCATAGTCATAGCTTTATAGTCAACGCCATGGTCAGTTTTACCCATTCCCCATTTCTGGACCTGAACAACACTCCCAACAACAAAGTCTGGCCAAGCTCGTTGAACTTTTGATGCATGTCGCGGTACAAGTGACTGAAAAGCCACCGAAAAAGAGTCTATAGAATAACAAGTCTAAAATGCAAAACGACTACAAGATACCCAGCACACATCTGTAGAATATCCTAACAATCAACAAAAAGCCACTCGATTTGCATAAAATGAGTCATAGATGGCGCTAGTTCCGCTGTTCCTGCATTTTATTAACTACTTAGTTTCTTACATAACTTTTAGGTTTCTAATCTGATCGTGATACATTTTTTAGAATAAATAGACAACTTTTAAACAATATCAAAGTTCAATATAGTTTCTTTGTTCCATATGGTAGATTAGGGATGAGACTCGATGGTATGTAGGAAAGTATCTAGTTCTCGTAGACTGCTGAAAATATCGCATCTCAAATGGCATACAGGTTGAAGGATATACATAAGTATTTAAAGTCGAACTTTTCTTTAAACAAATATTGAAGTACATCGTTTATATAACTTATAGGGTAGTAGCTGCCCTTATCTACATTTGCAGAAATTTATGATACCCTTTTAGACAGATATTTCAAAGGCATAGCGTATACTGGGAAAAAAAACGTGATATAATACATATTGAAGGAGTGTGGGACTGTATGTAGGGCTTTAAAACTTAATTTCCTACACGTCAACATGGCATGCGGGACTGTCTGTCTGTCTGTCCGTCCATCTGTCTGTTTGTTGGCCCCGTAGGCTGTGTCGCTGACCATGTGTCGCTTTTAATCTGTATAGCTTTTTAATGCTCTCTGTCTCACTAGGGATGGGTATCGACAAGAAAGTTTCGATATCGATATCGGGAGTATCATATCGAAAATATTATATCACAATAAATATAGAAATATCACATTGAATATTTAACTATAAAGTTGACATAATTAAACAGATTTTCTGAAAAAGCATATAGAGATACTTCAAATTAAAACACTATCAATTTTATTAAATGGAAAAAAACTTATGTCTGATAATCCTCATTAACAATATTAATTGTGTTATAAGATGTATTCAGTTAATTAAAAATACAACAAATTGGGAAAATCAATTTTATTAGAACTAAATACTTAAGAATAAAGCTAATATGAATTATACAAGCAAGTATCAGTTATTATACACATGCATATGTATACAGAGAGATATACATAAGAGATTATAATATTTGAAATAGAACTATGCTATTAAAGTTGATAAATTCAACATATATCGCATAGAATATCATGCAGTCTTTAACTTCAATATCGTTTCGTCACACATCCCTATGTCTCACACTCTCTCTATCTATTTCTCCCTGTCTCTGTCCCTCTTTAGTGCGAACACAAATCATACAACCGCCGGTAGATACAACCGTATTGCTTGGCTTGACCGCAACGTTGCAGTGCAAGGTGTCCAGCGACCCAAGTGTACCATATAATATCGACTGGTATCGGGAGGGTCAAATGGCACCTATAAGCAACTCACAAAGAATTGGCGTCCAAGCAGATGGACAACTGGAGATACAGGCGGTGCGGGCAAGTGATGTTGGGAGTTATGCATGTGTCGTAACCTCACCGGGTGGCAATGAGACGAGGTCAGCACGATTGAGCGTCATCGAGTTGCCATTCCCGCCGAGCAATGTGAAGGTGGAGCGTCTGTCGGAACCACAACAGCGCAGCATTAATGTGTCCTGGACACCAGGATTCGATGGCAACAGTCCAATTGCCAAATTTATTATACAGCGACGTGAGGTTCCCTTATTGGGTAAGTAACGCCACTCCCTCCCACAATTCTCTATTTTTTGTTTTGTTTTTCTATTTTGATCGGGATTAGAGGCCTAACGTACAGTGGGCTGAATTGAATTGAATTCGATTATGCGGTATTGGACTTTTGATTTATCATATGTAAAGAGAGACAAACAGACCTACATATAAACCCCTCTTTCTCCCTCTGTGTCTCATGTGAGACCACAACAACAACTACAACAAGGAGTCACTAAAAAAATATAAAACAGATAAAACAAACAGACAATATTAATTCACAAATTGTGTTCTGCTCAACTGTAAACGGAACCAATAGAATATTTGAATACTTGAACTAATTGAGATTAAATGTGATTTATATAAAGAAACACAAATAACACAATTCACAAATAAAGGACATTATATCTTATAGAAATATTCCGCTTGTGTAAATCTAAACCTAAATCCGATAGACCACCTAGGGGTCGATTTTACAAGGATAGTTAGCAATTTGATATAAAAAAGTATCGCAGAGAGGGGTAAACTTGAATCTTTACTTTAAACTAACTTATCAACAACAACAAATAAATTATAGTAGATAACGCTTTCTTACCAAAAAAAAAAAAAAAAAGAAATGATAAATTTAATTACGCGCTTGTACTTATTTTCTAAGAAGCATTATGGTTGGATTGTTTTGTTTTTTCTTACTTAGTAGTACAACAAGATGAAAATATAGTTTGAAAAAAATCATTAGCTTTAAATACTTAGATCTCTATCAATTGCGCTTTTCAACTCACTGACATCACAAAATAATTCGTAGGTCCAGTTCCCGATCCTCAGCTCAACTGGATCACCGAATTGAGCAACGTTTCCGCCGATCAACGATGGATGTTGCTTGAGAATCTTAAAGCTGCGACCGTTTATCAGTTCCGTGTAAGTGCCGTTAATCGAGTTGGCGAAGGATCTCCATCGGATCCAAGTAACGTCGTCGAGCTGCCCCATGAAGGTGAGTATCTATAGTTGGTAACATTTCCAAACTTTCTAAAGGCAAACAACTCGTATTGAGTGTTTTTTCAATTATTGTAATTTTTTTTAATTTGTTGTGAGTTTCTCTAAAATTGTTCTTTAGTTCTTTAGTTAATGTTTGGTTATTCCATAAATTATTGTTTCCTTGTGAGTAAATGACCTGGCTTATAAAAAGTCTTGTAATGTCGAGAATTCTTTCTGACTGTTGGCCGTAATGCAAATCAATCAATTTAAAAATGTTAAAATAGTTTAATGATTTCCTGATTGATTAAATGATTGTTACAAATCAAATTAACGCGCTAATTCAACTGTAAAGAATAGTCTGCTAATACCATTTTAGTTCATTTGTCACTAATATTTTTCTGCTTGTGGACAAAAAGATTTATTGAATAAAAGTCAGTTCGTAGATTCAACAGTAAGAACTAGTTAATTGATTTTTTAGTTTGTGTAAAATAATAATCCTTTGGTTTACTCAATGACTGTTTGATTGATTTAAAATCTGGAATTCTGTATATATTCTTTATTCATTTCTTAGCAACTTATTAAAGTTTTCAATTGTTCTCTATGTATTCATTTTAATGTACGCGTTTTTGTATTAGTTTTTGAAGCCTGTGCCTTTTCGCCTGTTACCAGGGTTGTCAAGTGCACAGGCTAACACTGCATTTAATGCTTTGTATGATCTCGAGTATACAATTTAGTGCATAGTACTAATGCTATATAACCATAACCCTAAATGTATTGTACTTTTAATTGCTATCGTTGTCGTCAAACTGCATCATCGTCGTTCGCCGCTTTTGATGAACAAATATAGAGTTTCCACTACACCGAGGTACATAACCTAAAAGAAAGATCACAGAATCTTTTCCTCTCTCTATCTTTATCTATCTATAAAGTAAAGTAAAATCCAATAAAAGTGCACCAATTGAAAAATTGTAAGGGTTCATATAATAATATGCTGTCTTTTCATTAATAGCACCCTCTGGACCACCGGTAGGATTTGTTGGATCCGCTCGATCCATGTCAGAGATCATAACCCAATGGCAACCGCCTGTGGAGGAGCATCGCAATGGTCAAATCCTGGGCTACATTCTACGCTATCGTCTGTTTGGGTACAACAATGTACCCTGGTCGTACCAGAACATTACCAACGAAGCGCAGCGTTATTTTCTTATCCAGGAATTGATCACATGGAAGGATTACATCGTGCAGATTGCTGCGTACAACAACATGGGCGTTGGAGTTTACACCGATGGGGCAAAGATCAAGACCAAGGAGGGAGTACCAGAGGCACCACCCACCAATGTCCGTGTCGTGGCCTTGAACTCAACGGCGGCCCAGATCAGTTGGACACCTCCGAATCCACAGCAAATCAATGGAATTAATCAGGGCTACAAGATTCAGGCGTGGCAGCAGCGTCACATCGACGGCGAGCTGCGGGATGTGGAGAAACGGATGATGACGGTACCACCAAGCCTGATTGATCCCCTGGCCGAGCAGACAACGATATTGAATGGTTTGGACAAGTTTGTTGAGTACAACATCAGTGTGCTGTGTTTTACAGACCCTGGCGATGGCGTGGCAAGCCAACAGGTGCCCGTGAAGACCAAAGAGGATGTTCCCGATGAGATAACGGCCCTGCACTTTGATGATGTCTCCGATCGTGCTGTAACAGTGCTCTGGGCGCCTCCTCGTCATGCCAACGGCCTTCTCACGGGCTACACGGTGCGGTATCAAGTGCGCGATCGTCCCGACACCATGAAGTCCATCAATCTGACCGCCGAAGATACCCAACTGACCGTCAATCAACTGCAGGCGACCACACACTATTGGTTTGAGATTTGCGCCTGGACACGGATTGGCAGCGGTGCACCCAAGACAGCGACGATACAATCGGGTGTTGAGCCGGTACTGCCCCATGCTCCGACTAGTCTGGCCTTGTCCAACATTGAGGCCTTCTCGGTAGTACTTCAGTTTACGCCAGGCTTTGATGGAAACTCGAGCATTACCAAATGGAAGGTCGAGGCACAAACGGCACGCAACATGACATGGTTTACCATCTGTGAGATCAGTGATCCCGATGCCGAGACTTTGACTGTAACCGGTCTCATGCCCTTCACCCAGTACCGTCTTCGGCTGAGCGCAACCAATGTGGTTGGAAGCTCACGTCCCTCGGAGGCGACCAAGGACTTTCAGACGATCCAGGCTCGTCCGATGCATGCACCCTTCAATGTCACCGTGCGGGCGATGAGCGCCCAACAGTTGCGGGTACGTTGGATACCTCTCCAGCAGACGGAATGGTTTGGTAATCCACGTGGTTACAACATCAGTTATCGTCAGATGGAAAGAACTGCAGGAGCGATCAAGAGTTCGCCTCGGAGTGTATTCATTGATGATCATACGGCAAACTCACATGTCTTGGAATCTCTCGAGGAATGGACTGTCTATGAGGTGCTAATGTTTGCCTGTAACGATGTCGGCTGCTCACGGGCTAGCAATCCAGCAGAGGAGCGTACACGTGAGGCGACACCCAGCTACGGACCGTTGGACGTCCAGGCAAATGCCACATCCTCAACAACTGTTGTGGTTCGTTGGGGTGAAGTGCCGCGTCAACATCGCAATGGACAAATCGATGGCTTTAAGGTCTTCTATGCGGCAACAGATCGTCCCAGTGCTGCACCCGTTCTCCATAAGACCATACCGAATAATAGTTCCTTTACCACAACGCTGACCGAGCTCAAGAAGTACGTGGTCTACCATGTTCAGGTGCTGGCCTACACAAGATTGGGCGATGGCGCCTTGAGCACTCCTCCGATTCGAGTACAGACCTTTGAGGATACCCCTGGAGCTCCCTCGAATGTTAGTTTCCCGGATGTGACGTTCTCGATGGCTCGTATTATTTGGGATGTGCCCGAGGATCCGAATGGTGAGATACTCGCTTACCAGGTCACCTACACCCTCAATGGTAGTGCCAATCTCAACTACAGTCGCGAGTTTCCACCCTCCGATCGCACATTCCGAGCAACAAACCTTCTCGCCGAGCGCTATTACAGCTTCAGTGTGACGGCTCAGACTCGGCTCGGATGGGGCAAGACGGCCACGGTGCTGGTGTACACCACCAACAATAGGGATCGTCCACAGGCGCCGTCGGTACCGCAAGTCTCTCGCAGTCAGATCCAGGCACATCAGATCACTTTCAGCTGGACTCCAGGGCGGGATGGATTCGCTCCGTTGCGTTATTATACGGTTCAGATGCGCGAAAACGATGGACCTTGGCAGCCACTACCGGAGAGGGTAGATCCCTCGTTGAGCTCGTATACGGCCTTGGGATTGCGACCGCACACGACTTATCAGTTCCGCATCCAGGCGACCAATGATCTCGGTCCATCTGCATTCAGTCGGGAGAGCATTGTGGTGCGCACGTTGCCTGCTGCTCCGGCTGTCGGTGTCGGAGGATTAAAAGTTGTCCCGATAACTACGACCTCGGTGCGTGTTCATTGGAACGCCTTGGAGACGGGCATGTGGAATGGAGATGCGGCAACTGGAGGCTATCGCATCTTGTATCAACAGCTATCGGACTTTCCCACCGCATTGCAATCGACACCCAAGACGGATGTGATGGGCATCAATGTGAACAGTGTGGTGTTATCAGATCTACAGCAGGATCGCAACTATGAGATCGTGGTGCTGCCCTTCAATTCCCAGGGACCGGGACCAGCTACTCCTCCGGCCGCTGTCTATGTGGGTGAAGCAGTACCAACGGGAGAACCACGTGCCGTGGATGCAGCTCCCATCTCGAGCACCGAGGTGCGTCTACGATGGAAGCCCCCAAAGCAGAGCATGCAAAATGGTGATATTTTGGGCTACAAGATCTTCTATCTGGTCACGTACTCCCCGCAAGCCCTTGAGGTCGGTCGTAAATGGGAGGAGGAGATCGAAGTTGTTTCCGCAACAGCCACATCGCACAGTCTCGTCTTTCTCGACAAGTACACGGAATATCGCATCCAATTGCTGGCCTTCAATCCCGCCGGCGATGGACCTCGTTCGGCTCCCGTCACGGTGAAGACACTTCAGGGTGTTCCCAGTGCTCCGCTCAATTTGAGATTCTCCGACATTACGATGCAGAGCCTGGAGGTCACCTGGGATCCGCCCAAGTTCCTCAATGGCGAAATACTCGGCTATCTGGTGACCTACGAGACCACCGAGGAGAACGAGAGTATGTCTAGATCAATATATACATAATATTACATGGACATAACTAACTTTCCTTTATTATTCACAGAGTTCAGCAAGCAGGTAAAACAGAAGGTATCGAATACAACGCTACGTGTACAGAATCTGGAAGAAGAGGTTACCTACACCTTTACCGTGCGTGCCCAGACAATTGACTATGGACCTGCGGTCAGCGAGAATGTGACCACGGGACCACAGGATGGTTCCCCAGTTGCACCACGTGATCTCATACTCAGTAAGACGCTGTCCAGCGTAGAAATGCATTGGATCAATGGACCCTCTGGTCGTGGACCCATTCTTGGCTATCTTATTGAGGCCAAGAAGCGCGGTAAGTCTTTTTATCTTAGCTGATCTTTTTAGCATCCTTTATACTACTGGTTTTGGTTTTCCTATCAAGTATTCTATATTTTTTTTATTTCTCTTTTGACTTATACACTTTTTTTGCAATAATCTTTTGGTGATCTGGTTCGAAATTAATGATACATTTCCGTATACCAAAAATACAATCTTTAACATCACTTCTATAACTGCTTGCGTAGAAAAAGGAGAACCCTCATTTGTGTGTAAGTATTATACAGTCGCAGTCTACAATTCTAAGTTGTAACAATCATTTTTTAATTAATTTAACCACACATCATGTCATTCTAGATTGCTTATAATTTAGTAGATTAATAATACATAACTTTTTTTAAGATTATTCGTTAGTTATGCAAATTGATAATGCAACAACTTCACTACGAAATTTATTTTTATAAGTAGTTTAGTAAATGGTAAGGGTATTTATTAACTCTACACTCTATACTCTTTGCAAAATATATAAACTCATTATTCGATATTAGTAAATTAGCTTCAAGCTGATTGAATGAATCACAACAGAAATTCTTCCATCCGTTTCTCACCAAATAGAGAAAAAATCCAATGCATTTAAATTTGTACCTCCTTTTAGTCTTATTGTTAGAACCTTAAACTTATAGGCTAACTTTGAGTATCCGTATTTCTTACCATCTGCTTAATAATAAAATAAAATTAATATTAGTATGCAAAAGAAATAAAAGAAAACAAGAAAGTAATAATCCAAAAAATAAAAATTATTATAAAATGTTTTATGAAATCAGTGCATGCTTGGTAAAAATTAAAGTCTAAAATCTAAAATAAAGCATAGTCAATATTCGAAAAGTAATAAACAAAAGTTTTATAATCATTTATTAAGTAATTTTTGGTGAAAGTTAAAGTTTTAGATTAAATTTGAAGGAAAAAAATCGCAGCTTGCTTCAAAATTAAATTCTATGTCCTAATTCCGTCACATGAATATTTCGCAGATGATTCGCGTTGGACAAAAATCGAGCAGACAAAGAAGGGAACCATGCAGGACTTCACCGTTAGCTATCACATCCTGATGCCATCGACAGCTTATACATTCCGTGTAATTGCATACAATCGATATGGAATCTCGTTCCCTGTCTACTCCAAGGACTCGATATTGACACCATCTAAATTGCATCTGGAGTATGGATATCTGCAGCATAAGCCCTTCTACAGGCAGACCTGGTTCATGGTCTCCTTGGCGGCCACATCGATAGTCATCATTGTCATGGTCATTGCTGTGCTCTGTGTGAAGAGCAAAAGCTATAAATACAAACGTAAGTGCTTAAAATCGATGTAAGATTTTAACAAAATAGATCAAAAATAAAAATTAAAACTATTCTGCAGAGGAGGCACAGAAAACGTTGGAGGAGTCAATGGCCATGTCGATTGATGAGCGTCAGGAGCTGGCACTGGAGTTATATCGTTCTCGCCATGGTGTTGGCACGGGCACACTGAACAGCGTGGGCACCTTGCGTAGCGGAACTCTGGGCACACTGGGCCGCAAATCGACCAATCGTCCGCCAACAAATGTGCAGCTGGGAAAAAGTCCACCAAGACCATCACCCGCTTCGGTGGCCTATCATAGCGATGAGGAGAGTCTCAAGTGCTATGATGAGAATCCCGATGATAGCAGCGTAACCGAGAAGCCATCCGAAGTGAGCAGCTCAGAGGCATCTCAGGTGAGTTCAACATAAATAAATGCAAATACATATTTCTAGATCGTTTTTATAATGTCCATTTTCATACAGCATTCGGAGAGTGAGAATGAGAGCGTGCGCAGCGATCCGCATTCATTTGTAAATCATTATGCCAATGTAAATGATTCTTTGCGACAGTCGTGGAAGAAGACAAAGCCAGTGCGCAACTATTCCAGCTACACGGACTCCGAGCCAGAGGGCAGCGCAGTGATGAGCCTCAATGGTGGCCAGATTATTGTCAATAATATGGCCAGATCGAGGGCGCCACTGCCCGGCTTCTCATCATTTGTCTGACAATCAACCGAGTTCTAAGATCTAAGCAACAGTAGCAGCAGCACCGTCATCAGGGAGACGTTCGTCTGAGTCTGAATCCGATTCCGAATCATCCCTGACTTCATCCCAAAATCAGAGACGATGATCCCATCCAGGATGTGGAATGTATGACGCATGTTTGACTGTTGCTGGTGCGCTGCTATTATATGGACAATTAGTTATAGTAGTTCTATCTATACCTAATCTAATTTATAGTTTCTAGGACGAGAGATCTGAGATTTTTAACGGCATTTAATTTTCAAATGTTCCACTGACCCGACCCAGACCCAAATAATTATTAGAATTATTATTATACGTACAGTACATTTTTTTTGAGAATTGTTTTATATACATTAATTAACTTATTTGTTTATCCCATGTACGTCCGTTGTCTGGCACGCCCACTTACTCTACTTAGCTTGTAACTGGCATTTATCAAAAGCAAAAACTTGTGATACGTAAATTTTTGCTTGATTTTATATTCAATGTGTGTGAATGTTAATTTCATATATTGTGAATGAGTTTCCCCATTTTCCCTTTAGCCTTTTTAGCCTTGCGCGCAATCTCATTATATTTAATATACTTAACTATATTTTATGAGACGATAACGACAAAACTCGCAAGATAGGCAAACAAAATACATATTTATTTCACTTAGTTTCTCGTTGCCTTCGATTTAATTTATGAAATTTGAATGGAAATATTACGCGAAGGCAACTGCAACTGATGTAATCAGTTGAAGAATGCAAAAAGCAGAGAGCAAAAATGGAAATCAGAACAAAGAGATAAGAAAACAAAGACGAGACGAAAAAATACATAAGAAAACCGAACGAAAGAAAAACTGATGAAAACAATTAGCATATCCTGTAAGTGACATTGATAGAAGAGTTTGAGACATCAAGCTCATGAAAATGCTGATAATTTTTTTTTTTTTTTTAAAGCTTTTCATGTATTTGAGATAGGTAAAAATACATGCGTATGTGTTCTTTTATAAATGTATAAGTATAGGCCATATTAATGCAATTTGTAGCACATAAGCGACAAATGCAACACAAAACACAACAAACAACATGACACAAAATGTTTTTTTTTGTCCCCTCTCTCATACAAAAAACGATCGATATAAAAATAAAGATGAATAGCATTAGGTACAATAAATTTGATGTATAATCGTATATATAGATATATGTATATGAATGTTTCAAGTATACATATTTATATATAAATTGCGTATACGCAGATATGGGGGGTCATAGGCATTTTGTATGTGCGCGCAAACTAAGCATATTTAAGTAAATACGTTTTAATTGTTAAAATCAAAGGCAGAATATATAAATATATATATATATATATATCGTAAATATATATATGTATATATGTCTAAGCTACAGTTTATAAACTATTTGTGTATTGTATATGTATATCTATATCTATATAACTTAAATGACTGATTATATATTTTATACTTTTCGCTCGATAACTAAGTATATTATATATTTTATTATTTTATGTTTTTTTTTGAAATGAAACCTTTCGGCGCATGCAAATAAATTATAATGATAAATTAAAAACTACAAATCCGCATTAAGGAATATTTTTTTCAATATGCGAATATGTTTTTTTTATTAAAATCTAATTTAACTTCAAAGACTCGAAGCACAAGTTCATCTAGATATGTATTGTAATTGTTAATTGGTCAGAAAGTGCAACTGCAATTGCACATAAATTATATAAATCATTAAGAATTAAAGTATATATATGTATATATATGTATGCATATATACATCTAAATATATATATATATGTAAATGTTAAGGCATAGGGAATGATTCAAAACAGTTTGCATTTGGAGCCGAAGTCAGCGAAGTGCAGAGGCAGATCTGAAGTTTAGTGGAAATCGCGCAACAAGCGCCAAGTATTAGCATATATTTATGTGTAAATGTAATTGAAGAATCATATGAATCAATAAAAGGTGTAAAAAATTAACAAAAGTTGTACAATTCTTAAAGGTGGGCAGCAAATCCTAAGTTATACGTCCAAGATGGCTGTGACGTGGCGAAACTTGGGTTCTTAAATAAAATAGAACCAGAGTAAGTAGTTAGTTGCACAATGATATTTTATTTGAAAAGTTGTCTTCAGTTTTATGTTGTTAATCAAACAATTCTTCTAACAGAACTTGTTGTCAATATATTTATGTAAGTTTATGTATAATTTTGCTTGGACAGTTATACTCCAGTTGACGCTGATGCTTCACCACTTGGTCCAGGCTTGAAATCCATGCGAAAACTCTTCAATTTTCGCAGTATACTTGAACAGTAAACTCTTCGGAACTGGATCTATCTTTGAACTAGATAGTTAAGCATTTTTATCTGTTACGTATAAGTATCTGTTATACGAAGAATATTAACTTTGAACAATCTTTAGGTGAACTTTATTTATTTTTTTACATCTTTTTTATATTAAATAAAATAAAACAAAAAATATATTTATATATAATTAATATTTTCCATATGGGAGCTATGTAAAGATGAATCGACGATTTTTGGTTATGTTTGGGACATGGCGGGAGAGTTTGGTGTTTTCAGGCACTTTGGTCTAGGAGTTCAGCTTATTGTCGCTCAAATTCCGCAGAGTTAAGGCATATCCTGGGCAGTTGAATTACGGATTGCAGATTAAAGATTACAGATTACTTTTGACTAACCGTCTAAATGTGACATAAGTTAGATACAAAAATGGCACTTAGCACTACAACTTAAGATACAACTAGTTAAAGATTATCTCAAAAAAAAAAAGATTTTTAAAAAGAATTATTCTTTTTGTTTGTTAGTTCTTCACTCCGTGCGTTGCATGATCATCTCAATTTTGTCACCGGCAGCTGCGATTAACGGCACCGTGAGACAACAATCAAAGTCCTGCGTCTTCATCTCATTAACCTGGTTGAATGAAAGTATTGTTATCAATCGTTTTTGATGGGATAACTCATGATAACTCACCTGCATAATGCGATCAAAGGGCTTCAGTTGACCGCACATATCCGCCGGGCCGCCGCTACGAATGCGATTGATGAAGACGCCACGCTCGTAGAGTCCGTCTGAGACGGAGAATCCATAGTCATCGTAGACTTTATCCTTGTAAAGTGTGACTTGGAAGATGCGCTGCTGTTGATCCTTGCCACCATTCGTAGCATTGTTGTTATTGTTGTTGCTGGCTTCTGTGTTTGCCGAAGGACTTCGTGGACGACGTTGCACCTTCGCATAGATGGCCTGAGCTTGGGGCAAGCCAGCAGCACCACTCGAGGCAGTGTTGCTTATGTCATGACTGCGCAGTATCTTCAGATCTACCAGATCACCCAGATTGTGCAACAAGCTGGTGGCATGCGACAGTGGCATGCCCTGCACCGAATGCTCATCGATGGCCAAGAGTTGATCTCCGACATGGATCTGTCCGTTCTTATGCGCAATGCCGCCTTGACGAGAAAGAGGAGTATAACTAAGAGTACTCAAAGAGCTCAGGATGTCTCTTACCTTCCACCAAACCGCTGATCGTAATGGGTTTGGTAATGTCCTCGCTGCCAGCCAATGTGATACCCAACAATCCACCCTTTGGCTCCAGACGCACCGTGAAGATAATCTGATGCAGGCTGCTGCCACTGCTCTTGCTGCTCGAACTTGCTGCAGAACCATATACCTTGTTCTCCATGGGCGGTGGCAAGGCGGTGCAGTCCACACTGTGTGTGGCAAATTCATGAGATAAGTTGCAACACTGTTTCAAAAATGATCATTTACCTGGCATAACGATTGAGCTCGTAGCCGCCGTAATGATGCGATTCCTGCTCATCCTGTTCATCGTCCTCCTCGGGCAATTCGGTGGTCAGGCTCTGAGTGTTTGGTGGCGCTGCAAATGACCGACTGTTGGAGCAGCTATTTGGCCCTGTCCAGGCGGCATTTGGAGCCGTATTGGGATGTGGATGTCTTAGCTGCACGGATTGCAAACTGCCCGTATCGTCCAGACTCTGAGCACGAAAGTAGTCTGGTTGTGGTGTGCTGGATTTAAGAGAGATGCAATCGTTATACTTGACCTCCGCATACTTGGCTGCCACATAGGCGCTGCTATACAACTCATTGTCGCCCGGGACGGCTGTGGTGCAGTTGCTGTAGATGGGGCTGGGCAGAAAGTCGGGTAGCACCACTCGTTTGATGGTTAGCGTGGTGAAATCCGCACTTGCCGCAGGCGTGGGCAACTCCTTGAGCAGGGTATCCACATTGAAATGCTGAACGGGATGCTGATCCACAGCGAGGAGTATGTCGCCAGGTCGCAGCGAACCACAACGATGAGCTGGACTTCCCATTTTCACATCAGAAATGACAAGACCTGCATGACTGGAGCCACTGACACTGACTCCCAAGCCGCATTTGCCGGCACGCAGCAGCTTTACATTGAAGACACCACTGGAGGGCACCACCGCATCGGGCATATCAAACTCCACCTCTAACTCCAGCCAATTGGCAGCAGCTGGAGCTCCTCCATTGCTGCTCCTTCCCTCCAAAAGTTGACGCATCGCAATCGCATCTAGACTATACATCTTATTGATGGCTACAATGCGATCTCCCGGTTGGATGCATCCACTGCGATCTGCCACAGAATCGGGTAGTATCTGAGCTATGATCACGGCACGTCCACAGCTGCTCGCATTGCCCAGCACAATCCCTGCTCCCTGGCTGCAGTCGAGCAGCACCGGAAAACTCTCTGCTCGACACAGACCCAGGCTGGGATTTCCATTTCCATTCCCATTCCCAGTGTTACCCACTCCTCCTCCATTTGACTCCAGGGGCAGCGAACTCTTGCGCACGAATCGTTGACGTTGTCTTCCCGTGGACTTGCGTGACTCCAGGGTGCTGAAGCTATACTTGGGGCTGCCCAGTGCCGTGTGACCTGAAAGACAATCACCGAGAAGAAGAGATGCCCATTAAATGTTGCCAGACTGCAAGACTATTTTTGGAAGCCCCTCTGTGACCAGCTGTCGCTTATTTCCCCGCCTGCCATACAACATCCCCACTTTATTTACGGCCTCTTTGTGCCTTCCTGCCCAAACTTGGCCAAAGCTTTTAACACTCCAACTTCGATCTTTCCTCCTCTTCCTCTCTCTCACTCTCCATCTCTTTCCAGCTGATGACCATGTGTGAGAAATGGTTCACATGGCAGCCACTTTGACTGCAGCTAATCCACAGCTTAGATTTTGTATCCCCCTCGTGTATGTATTTGTATCTGAATATGTCTCTGTTTATTCTCCTGTCGATCTTCTTACAGAATTTACGGCCCAAGTTCTAGTCGTTCCTCCCCCGAAACCGAAACCGAAACCAAAGCAAACGAATTATTCGTCCATTTCCATAGCACTCAAAAACACACAAATTGATTGGCATTCTTGGCTCATGCTCTAGCGAAGGTTGCTCAACAAGTACATACAAAATATACAAAAATATAAGCAAATTAGATTGAATACAAACTGTGTTTCACAGCAATACAAATCTAAAATTATAAAATACAATAAGGATATTTTAATCTTGCAGGAAGCTTAATTCAACTTTTGACTGATGACACCTCAATGAGTTTCTTCCGTTGACATATTTCAAAAACAAAAAATGGATCAGAATATGATGAATAGTACCAATAGTAGAATACCAATAGTAGAATAGTCCCAAATACACAACACATCATTATACCCATGCAGAGGGTATTATAATTTTGTCACGAAGTTTGTAACGCATTAAAGGAGGCGTGTCAGACCCCATAAAGTATATACATTCTTGATCAGGACGACGAGCTGAGTCTATATAGCCATGTCCGTCTATCTGTCAGTTTCTATGCAAACTAGTCTCTCAGTTTGGAAGCTATCTTGATGAAACTTGGTACAGTTCAGTCTTTTTGCTGCACGCAGTACATATGTCGGAACCGGCTAGATCGGATAACTATATCATATAGCTGCCATAAAAACGATCGGTTCGGAATCAACATTTAATATGAAAAACTCTTTTGTTTCTCAAGATATCTTAACCAAATTTGGTGTAAATCGGACTACTATATCATATAGCTGCCATAGGAACAATCGGCCCGGAATCAAGATTCAAAAAATGTAAAAAATCTGACGGCTTATACAGGGCACTGCAAACTACTGATAGTTCCTTCCTGATAGACTTTCCATTCGATTGATAGATACATTACTTAAATAGGTATATGTACATATGTATGTATATAGATTAAGAAATAAACAGACAAACAAATATTTTAACTACACTTACTGTTTTTTCGGGAGGACAGGTAAGTAAATATTTAATAAATAAGTGATTTGAATGTTGTTGACCTTCTTCTAGTTATGTTAATACCACGTTAAATATTAAGAATTATAACAAACAAATTAAATTTTAAATGAAAAATTTGTTTGCTCTTTTGTAAAAAGAAATATAGTTATTAAATAAAAGTCAATAGTAAGAGACTGTTTACAAATACAATTCGAAATAATATAATATGGCAATTAAATGCAGGAAAAAATCAGCCCAAATTGAAGACATTTTCAACGCTTGAAAATATTCAATTAATGCAATTATTTTGAAATTTTCTAATTTGAAACTGTTTATGCGACCCTCGCTAATTGGGAACTTATTGTTTTAGCTGTGGATCGTCGACTCGATTCATTAAACAGACGCCCACGCCGAGAGATCGACCTTCAAAGTGCCATTTTTGGTCGATCGCCTTGGAAGTGCCTTTTGGCGTTTCACAACCAGCCAAAGATTCAATTGTTGCGTTAGCCAAAAAGACTCTTAACGAGTGCTGCTAATAGTGCAGCAGCATGTGGTGCTGGCTCTGGTTGTACAATGTACATACATATTTGCTTCACTCGATCGTTTACTTACCACGTCGCGCAAGCGCATGTGCTGGCATTATCTGCATCTGTGTGTAGCCCCGTCCTGTACTCGTGTCCAATATGGTCATTACCTCATCGGGACTGTAGGCTGTGTGCTCGATCATTGTGTCATCGATGGAGAGCACTTGATCGCCAACTGATAAGGCGCCACAACTGCAATAGACAATTCATATATGTAAGTAATAATACCACTCAATGTGCTTTGCTTTTTGTTTTTAATTTGCACTGCTTATGCCATGAAATGTCTTGATATTTAACATTGTGAATCGCAGAATTAGGAGTTAAAGCTTTTTTTTAAATAATTAAACTATTTCACAAAGTTGCTGCAAGTCATGAAATTTCTTGATTTTTCAATGAGATGTGCATGGCTTTCATATAGCATCTATATTTTCTATATTCTCTGCTATTGATATCTTTGCATTCATTAACAATTATGTTTATGTCATGGAATACCATGATACGATATGCATTTCACATTCTCCAAATTTATTGTTTGTAGATATGTATATCGACCACTTTTTGCGAAATTATCGTATGTTACAAAAATCAAGTTTTACAGGAGAGCGTTTTTCTGCTTATCAATGTTTAGGATTGCATACAAAATGGTATAATATTTAAATTAAATTATGGAATTTGGAAAGTAGAACAACATTTCATGAAAAACTCAATTTCGTAAAAAGTGGCATATACGATAATTTCGCAAAAATGGGTCGATATTAAATATTTAATAGCGACAAAGCATATAAAAATTACTGCGATGTGGCATGAATTCATGAAAATTCTCAATTCTCAAATAGCAAAGTTTATAATAATTGTCGTAAACTATCGTTTTTACGACTTGATACTTAGCAAATTCTTTTTGCTGCATAAACAAACTAAAAATTCTTCCAATTTATATCTCTACTTATTGTTAGCAATACCAAAGCCAAACGTTGTCACAACTGTCATTTATTTATATCATTAAATTCATAAAAACTGCTCAAAATCAAAACTAATTTCAATTGCAACTACAAAATAACAAACAGAAATTTAGTACAGTTTATAAAAATTGTGTTTTTGTTGCAAAAATCAAATGTGTATCTATTAGCAGTTATTATAATGTTGTTAATTTTTGATTGTTTACGTTTAAAACAGAATATATCTGTAATACTTACCGATCGGCAATACTTGCTGGTAGTATGCTGGCAATATAGATGCCAGATTGGGAGACCTCATCGATTTTATCGGTGCTGGAAGTGGTGCCGGCGGAACTGGAACCGGAACTGTTAAAGTTGCAGAGCACCAGGCCCAATTTGTCATTCATGGGACGTTCGATCTCAATGAGGAGCGGTCCCATGGAGAACTCCACACTCTGGACCACGGATACATCGTATTCAATGGTGAGATTGGTATAGCCGGAAACGTGGCCGCATTTAATGATCTGTTGTGCCTCGGCAAGTGTCTTGCCAATGAGCGAGATCTAAGAGAGATGGAACGAGTATGAATTATGAGTCGGATTCGGAAATGGATGAGCGGAAGTGACTGTCAGCAGGTGGAAGCCATCATCAGCAATTTTGGGTCGATGGACACTTACATTATCGACGCGCAGCAAACGATCACCAGGCTTGATGCGACCCGTCTTATAGACGGGGCCATGAAGTCTCACGTGTGTGACGATCAGCGGATAATCGGCTCCACCCCTCAACGTTAGACCAAGACAACCACTCTCCCGCTCCACGGTGATCTGTGCCAGTTTCGAGGTAACATACAGACTATTTTGGGAAACTGCTGAAAGCATCAAAGAACAGGGAGGGCATGAGAGATATGATAGATAAAAAGTCAGATAGAAAGATTGGTGGATGGATAGATAGTAGATCGATAGATCATGATATACATATATGGTAAAGATATGTATATAGAGTTATCAAGAAAGATGGAGATTTAACAGATAGATGGATATCAAGATAAATAGATCTAAAGATTAATAATTAAGTAGATAAGTAGATGTTAAGGAAGATAGTTCAGTTCCGAAACCAAAAGAATAAAAGATATTTCAAGACAGACAGATAATTAGTTCACAAAATAGACCGATAGAACTCAAGATATGCAGATAGATAAATGGAAAGGTAGACAAACGGATCTCATGATACCTTAGGTTGATCGACTATTAAGTCGATAAATAAATAGAGAGATCTCAAGATAAATAAGTTGATCTCAAACAAGATAGACAGACGGTAAAGATGGAAAGGTAGATATAAAGATGAATAGTTCTCAAGATAGATCGATAGATCTCAAGACAGACTGACAGATAAATAAAGTGAAGAATTGTTAGATAAACATCCCAAGATATATAGATGCTAGATATATCTTAATATAGATAGATAAATGATTAATTCGATTGATACATAGACAAAATTCAAGATAAATTGATCTCCAGAGAGATCTCAAGTTGTATATGTAGATGAATAGATTTCTCCCAACTTACTGCATTCCGGCAACGAGTATTCAATCTCCACAATAGCTGGAGACGGATCAGCTCCAACGCCAGAGCACAACATGTTCATGATCTTTTGATTACTCAGTCCAATTGTAGAGATGCCATCGATCTGATGCAAACGATCTCCTGGTGCCAGAAAGTCAGCCGCATGACCTACTGGATTGAGGGCCCCGATAACAGGTGGATATGATAGATCATTGCGTTCTGTGGATTATAAATGTTTAGAAAGTCAATGTCAGATCAATCGTTGCCAATCAACTTGGGAAATATAAACAATAGACAATGTGTTCCCAGCATTCTTATAACAAGAGGTGTATTTTTCAGTTTATCTATAGAAGATATTCTACATGCCAACAGTTCCTAAAGGTTGTTGTGAGTCTCTTAAAAACATTCCTTTATAAACTGTAACTCAAGTTGCTTTCCATCTCGACTTATAGTACAGATACTACTATGTACTAAATATGACCCCGATATTGAAGGTTATAACTTTTACAATTTATATTTATTCCAATCCTCGAAGCAATCCAAAAAGCCATTTTTTAAAATCATCTTCAGCACCTTTTTCGATTAGGCGTTATATTTCGTACCAAAATTATTTCATCAGATAGTTGTTTCTAGTTATGTAAATCCAAACTGAACATCGATTTAAAATTCGGATTCTTAAAATCGCCCATGCAAACATCGATTGATCGAAACATCGGGAGTTTCGACATCGATTGATCGTTTTTTCATATGCATGTGAATATACAGAAAAGTGGATGATGATCGCGATCAGTAACATAATCTAATCATGTTATTTATACACATATACGTTAATCTGACTTTGGCATTTTTATAAACCTTAACTTTTCTATGAAATGAAATTTTGACACCGCGATTGTGTACATATTTTGTAGCATTCGCTAAGGATGTGCAAAGAGGACGATTTTTCAAGAAAATCGATTTATTTAAATCAGAGAATGAAACCGCAAAGAAATTCGGTTCCGGTTCCGGTTCCCGTACGTACCGAAACGAGTATTTCGGTAAAAGGTTCTATTTCGGATTTGTCCTTTCGGTTCCGGTTCTCGTATCGGTCCATACCGGTACAGAGAAGTATTTTTAAAAATTGTAAAATGTAGAGAAAATCGAATTTTATCAACAAATATTTGTGGTTGTATAAACGTACAAATGAATGCATTTAAGACTGTTAAGTCTTACATATAATTCGAGAAATTTTTGTATATTGCAAAGCCATGTTCGTACGAAAAATAGCAAGAAACATTTTTTAAATGTACCGAAACCGTACCGGTACGAACGTTTCGGTTTTCGGTTCTTGCAAAATAATTTATTTCGGTTCCGGTTCCGGTTACGGTACTACATTTGAAACGGTTAATTTCGGTTAACGGTTCCTGTTCCGGTTCCGGTTTCATTCCCTGATTTAAATCCATTAATCGGCTAAAAATATAGTTACTACTTGTTTCTTACTAAATAGTAAGCCAGAAGTCACATGATGCTAAATCAGGAGAATGTTTGTGGCTTTGGTCCGATATGCATCTCGTTTTTGGCGAATAATAAAAAAGAAAGTGTTTTTGTCACCAAGCGAGATTTGACTTTTCTGAGGCCGAAAGTATTTTTATACCCTTGCAGAGGGTATTATATTTTTGTCACGAAGTTTGTAACGCATTGAAGGAGGCGTGTCAGACCCCATAAAGTATATATATTCTTGATCAGGGCGACGAGCTGAGTCGATATAGCCATGTCCGTCTGTCTGTCCGTCTGTCTGTCCGTGTGTCCGTCTGTTTCTATGCAAACTAGTCTCTCAGTTTTGAAGCTATCTTAATGAAACTTGGTACAGGTCCGTCTTTTTACTGCACGCAGTACATATGTCGAAACCGGCCGGATCGGATAACTATATCATATAGCTGCCATAGGAACGATCGGTTGGAAATAAACATTTAGTACGAAAAACTTTTTTGTTTCTCAAGATATCGCAACCAAATATACACATTGTGTGTTTGATTAAGTTTTAAACAGGCTGACCAAATTTGGTGTAAATCGGACTACTATATCATATAGCTGCCATAGGATCGATCGGTTCGAAAACAACATTTAGTATGAAAAACTTTTTGTTTCTCAAAATATCTCAACCAAATATACACATTCTGTGTTTGACTAAGTTTTAAATAGGCTGACCAAATTTGGTGTAAATCGGACTACTATATCATATAGCTGCCATAGGATCGATCGGTTCAAAATCAACAAATTTTGTAAAAAATCTGACGGCTTACACAGGGCACTGCAAGGGTATCCAAACTTTGGCGCGCCAAAGTTAGCTTGCGCTATATTTTTAATTGGTTTTGGTCGATCCTTTTGAAGTGCCAACAGCTTCAGCAAGGCTTCTAGTTCTCAATAAACCATCTTGATGCACTAATTTTACAATTTGCTTGACGTTATGCTCATAAGTTGAAGTAATTGGTCTATGTGGATGGAGTTCGTCCTCCAACGCTTTTCGGATCAACTCTGAATATTTGTTATCATTAAAATGCCTATTTTCTTAACGTTCACTGTTAACCGAAGGAGTTCGGTATCATTTCGACTGCCGAAGTTCCAATTTTGTCGCAAAACGTCACACACTCTGTTAAGTTCTTATAGAAAGATCTTCCATAAGATTATTTTTCTTTTATTCTATTCTTTTTCTTACTTAAAGTTGCTTTTAGTATACCACAGTTTCCACTGAATATTTTTTGACACTTTGGTGAGACTTTCCCTGTCCCTCCTCCTTTTCCCAAAGGGAGGGGGAAGGGGTTTCACTTTCAAGCAATGCAAATGAGGAATATCTTCCAACAAATTCTCTCTGATCTCGATGATGTTATCGGTTTTGGCCAGTTCGGTTGGCCAGTTCGGTTGGCCAGCAAGTTGCCCTGTTGCCTTGGTCTCCATTTCCATTTCTGTCAGCGTCTCGTCAAGCGACACTGTCGCGCCTTTTGGCCAACAACAACAACAACAATCACATCAGAGATAACAACAACTCGTAAATAAATGTATGCTTAATAAATAGCAAACTGTTTGCTGTTATGACAAACTACAAACTATGCGATGAGGGCAGCAAATGTAAAATTGGCAAATTGCCAGACAAAATCATGACCCTCCCCTCCCCACCCCATCCCCATTTTCTCATCACACCCCTTCCATGGTATTAACCAGCAAAGACGTCATTGTCACAGACGCTTACGTCAGAGAAGTCGACAAATAATACTCTACATGGAAGAACTGGACGACTGGACGACTGGACTTTACTTCAACTCTGGATTAGGTCTAGGATTTCATTACTGTTTCCCTCACTTCTCTCTATGTGGCTCTATCTCTTTCTGTCGTTGCTATACGCCCAGTTGTAGACTAACCGTGTCCAATGTGTTCTCATTCTCGTTCTCGTTCTCTTGCAATATGTCGAGATTAGTCAGGGAAACGAAATAAAAATTGTTTCGGATGCAGACAAAATATGTATTATAATGTCTGGCAGTCGACAGACTCGACCCCATCGTGGGGTAGAGGGGTAGATACGAGAGGGAAATGAGGGGGGTCGGTAGCTGGGCTGAAATGATGATTTATTTTGGCAGCGGCGACGGCGACGACAGCATTTGCCATCGTCTTCGTCGACGTCGTCGTCGTTATCGACATGGACGCGTTCCGCATTCAAATTGCATCGGCCCACTTTGGCTGGAGATCAAGACCGTCAGACGACCAGACCACCAGACCATCAGACCACCAGACCACCAGACCACCAGACCATCAGACCACAATGTTATACAGTCGCAACCCCAAAAGAAACTAAAAAACATTCAAAAACTTAAAAGATACTAATAGAAAAGTCAAAAGATATCGATTAGAAGAGACCCTGTATACGCAGAAGAAAATACACCAACCTAAAATTAGGTAGTACGTTCGAGTATGAATTTATATCGATTTGTTTGTTTTATAAAAACTTAAAAAAATATCATGTTTATTATTGTTAAGTTATCGTATTTATATTTAATTATAGGTGTTTATTATAGTTTAATCTAGAGTTTACCACTACTACTCTTGTGTTCTTTTTGAAGGCAAACTACCTTAAAAGACTCTTTGTAGTTTTTAAGTACAGGGTCAATAAAGAAAATAAATCTTAGCTAGCAACCGCAAATTGAAGCAGGGCCAGCCTCCATTTGCATAAAGTAAATTAATTACTTATGACACAATCACAATTCTGTATAACCGAAACAACAAGCTAAGTACAAAAAGTTCAGCAGATAGAACAGCTAATATCTTTTGAAGATAAACTAAAGATGTTCCCCAAGATTTGCATTTGTGGAGCTAAAGAAAATTGTTCTTAAAGCTAGAGCAAAGCTCAGCTAAAGCTGAGCAAAGAAACAAACCTGTTCGCTAGGTGTTAACTCCTTAAATGAAATGTCTTGTTATAACATTAGTTTTCATAGTTTTGGATGATATTGATAGTATGACAAACGTATAAATGAATCATTTATATCTTTTACCTTAGTTAAAGTGACGCTATCTGGTTTATGAAACCAGACAGTTAATGAATATATGTACATTAGTTATAGTTATTAATTTAGTGGGAGTTCTATTCTTTTACTAATTTGGATTCTATCTAGACTAGCATATATTCTAGTTAAACTTCATTATTCTTTCATACATTATAGTATAAAGTTTATACTACTTAAAGGAAGTATATTTTAACAGCCTGAAAGCCCTCGAAAAAACTAGTCGGATCTTTAAAAATAAAAAATTTTATAATTAATACTAATGCTTTATGGAAACCAAAGATATGTGCGGGTCTTATTTTTAAGATCAGGTCCAGCCAAATTTTTGAAAAGCCCGGTCTGCCCCGAACTAATATAAATCATATTCTTTATATTGTAGCAATTGAAGGCTATGTGAAACAATTTTGTTTATAATTTTGGTAAGCTACAATCATAATTTATAGCTTGTTCACTAGCTATGAGTTTTTCCTACGACAACTCCTTAGATCTTGCCCCACTGTGTAAACGGGAGATGATTAATCGCCACCCTTAAGTCGCTTACAAATTACAGATTGATTAAACATAATTATGAGCATATTTAATAATCTTTCAATCAATGACGATGCCAACTGACAGCTGTCAGAGATCAGTTATAGATTGAACAATTGAGTTGAGCGTGAAAAATGCGGGTTGCTGTTTTCCATCTCACATTTCCCAATGCCAATTGAACATTTTCCATCTAACATTTCTATGGGGTGCCTTCATAATGTTTTCATATATACTCATACTCTGTGGGCCATTAGGTTCCCCACTTGAAATGTTTCATTTATGTGTGATTTTGCAATTTCCCAATTTTTCGGATTCAATTTCAATTTCGATTTTAATTTTTCATTCCCAATTACCTTTTGTGGAATACTCATATGGCTTACCTGCAAAATTGATGGCCAAATGGAGAGCATTGCGGGGCAGCGTGATCGTTGCATAGGTTGTGCCTCTTTCCGGTGCCAATCCGGAGTCTTCAGATTGTGCGGGGCTCATTGCGCGGTCAACTGCGAAAAATGAATGAAGAGGGAAAAGGGGAAAATGGATGTAATCATGGCGTAAAATCAACATCAAAGGTGCTTTTCTTATTCTTTTTTCTTTCTTTTAGTTTTATCTTTTTTTTTTCTTTTTGCAGACAAAGGCGGTCGTTGACTAGCTACTTCTGCTTCTCAGAGAATCGTCAGCATTTCGCCAACAGCTGTCAAAGGAAAGAGGAAGAGAAAAGAAGACCAGCCGGCAGCAGACCGTACCATGAGATGATGGCAGACCCCATTGGGCAACCATTGCATTTCTTAATTTAATCATCAACACCGTTGAACAACCAAAAAGAAAAGGCGCCAAAAGATCAAAGAGATTCGCAATTCCGGCAGGAGTGCAACTCCCCACAGAATGGACACGCCCACCTGGCTATATAATTTCTCCTCTCCGTCAATTGACTAAAGCGGATTTTAACAATTCTTAACATATCTTAACAATTCTTTTAGTCATGTTCATTGCACGACCTTCATTCAACCAGGCCATTGTTTTAATAAAAATTCCTTCGAAAACTGAAATATAAATAAATAAATAAATCAGTTTATCTATATGATTTTCTTTTGTTTTCACTTGCGAGATTGCATTTCTTCCAGTTGATTCTTCAAAAGAAAGAACGAAGAAATGTAAAATTATATGAAAATATTGAATCAAGACATCAACGGAATAAAGAATGGCGAGAAGTTGAAAGCAGTTGGCAATTTTAAACAAAAATGCAGCGCAAAGTTTGGATACCCTTGCAGTGCCCTGTGTAAGCCGTCAGATTTTTTACAAAATTTGTTATACATACTAAATGTTGGTTTCGAACCGATCGCTCCCTTTGGCAGCTATATGATATAGTAGTCCGATTTAAACCAAATTTGGTAGGGATGTATAAAACTATACCAAACCCACAATGTGTATACTTAGTTGAGATACCTTGAGAAAAAAAGTTGTTCATACTAAGTGTTATTTTCGAACCGATCGTTCCTATGGCAGCTATATGATATAGTAGTCCGATCCGGCCGGATGGACCTGAACCAAGTTTTTATCAAGATCAAACTAGTTTGCATAGAAACAGACAGACAGATGGACAGACGGACATGGCTATATTGACTCGACTGTTATTGCTGATCAAGAATATATATACTTAATGGGGTCTGCCACGCCTCCTTCTGCCTGTTACGCATATTTTGGGAAAAACTTAAAAGACCCTTTTGTAATTCTTTTAAGTACAGGCTGATTGACAAATGCTCAAATTAAGTATTGTAATTTATTTTTCTGAATAATTAATGGAGAGCCGGAAGAAGTGTTAGACCACCATCTTCCTCACCTCTTCAACCACTTATTCAATTTTTACGTTTAGTCTTATTTTTTCATACTCGTATTCAGTGACTCTATACATCTTTTTCTCCAATAGCAACATTCCACTGTCTTGAAGGATTTCCCGATATCTAGCTGGACAATATCTCGCATTGCCAGGATTTTTTAAAAGTATTTTTTTTGTTTCTTTGTCCAATTTCTTAAGGCGGTTCACTTTTTCTTGGCAATGCTGTATTATTTTCCAGTTGATTGTCCATTTTATACAAGGAATTTAAATTTAATAACTTTTTACTTTAATTATTGTGGTTTAATACAACCAACTTGAAATGTAAATAAATAAATAACTTTTCAACACTCGCCTGCTCAACTTACAATTTAGGTTAACTGAAACGTACAGACAGGCAGACAGGGCAGACGGACAGACCCTTTGCAAGGGTATAAAATTAACAAATTTCAAGAAATTGTTGCTCTGTTTGTAGGGAATTTCTATATAATTTATACTTTAAGAATGATATCTATTAAGTAAAGTAATGGCGCATCTTGTCGGTTTAACTTTCAATCACTTTTTTAACATTTTCAGACTGGTTTTATCGATGTTGCCCAACAAAGGCGTAAGATTTGTTGTTTTGTCAGCATAACACATGAAATTAAAGCACCCCAAATAAATGATCAAGAACCGTCAAATCTCACGAGCTTGAAGATCAAAAAAACATAAAAGATCCACTTCGCAAAATAACATAAATTAAATAAATATTCAATTAATTCCCCCCATTTTGAAACGTAGATCATGGAGATTTTCCCAAACTTATCGAATAGAAACGCGAAAACAAATGACAACTAACAGTGTGACATTAAGTAGTTTTCGTTATTGAAAAATAGGACAAACTATAATAAAATCACACTCTTCTATAACTCTTTTAAACCTTCTTAATATTTTGCACATATCTGTACATATTAATACACAATAAAAATCATATAATTGAGTTTAGTAATTATGAAAACAAATTTGAAGAATTGCTACATAAAGATGTATTTTTGTAATTGCTGTCTGCGTTGAAGCAACCCTATTTAATCATAAAGCTTTAGAGGATGTGGCAACACTCTTTGCGACAGCCAGGCCACGCGGCGTATACGCGATGTGCCACAATTGCGGCTTTGCCCGCACGCTGCCCTCAACCAAATCACTGCACACTTTACCGATTTTTGTGGCATTTATTAATACCTCAGAAACTAAACAAGATTTAATGAGCAAGTTTTTTGAATTATTTGTATAATATCAAAAGAAAATCATTATAAAATTCAAGTTTAAAACTCTCGATTTTATCTCGTACTATTTACGCTTATATTTTAGATATTATTTTTAAATCAAAACTTTATATGAATCAAATCGCACTGATTTTACACTAAATAAGTCATATAAGCATGAGATATTTGTTTCAAGTACAACTTTTTTATATGGAATTCGATCATTAAACCCGTACTTAAATCAAGTATTTTGTGCTGGGTTTATAAAAACCCAAGATCCCCAAACTTTTGACACCTTTTGTACTGAATGTATCCTGAAAGTCTTGTATGTAACAGGATGGACAGGAAGCGTGTCAGACCCCATAAAGTATAGATAATCTTGATCAGCATCAGAGGTCGAGTCCAAATAGCAATAACCGTCTGTCTGTCCGTCTGTCTTTCTGTATGAAAAAACAGATCTCAGAGATTGTAAGACCTAGGGACTCCAAATTTCGTATGAAAACTTCTTATATATGCACGCAAATCAAGTTTATTTCAAATTGTGGATGCCACGCCCCCTTCGCCCACAAATCGAAAAAAAACGACACAACTAAAGCAATGTTAGATAAATTGAATTTCCTTTCCAAAAGTTGATCATTAACATTCAAACATATTTATGTGGTACATATATAAATACCGTTTCCATATTAAGCTTGTCACTAAAATAATGAAAATTGCTCTGAAATTAAAGTAATTATTTCTGGTATGCAACATTATACAGTGACAAACTGTCTTTATACGCTTTAAAATTAAAATTGGAACAATACTGCATAATTTCTGGGTAAAGAGTATGTAGACTTTAGTTTACCACAGCAGTTTAGGGTATTTCCATGAATTTGCATCAACATTTTCTAAATTTGCGAGCTTGAGCAAAATGAATTAATGCCACAGTAATCGGAAATGTTCCCATAGTGCATTGAGAGCAACGAAGACGCACACCTCAATATACACACACACACACAGACACACTCGCACACCGAGAGAAACTTTGACGTAAAACGACGGACGCTGCGGACGCGACTTTTATTTTTGAACGCTTCAATGGCGCATAAAGTTTTTCTTAATGCCTGCCCGAGTATGAAAAACAAAAACAATAATTAGGCAAAACCACCAACAACAACACCAACAGAAAGAAAAACACAATGAAACCAAAAACACCAAAAACAAAAAAACACACAAAAAACCAACAAAATAAGAAAGAAAAAACAGCAAAGGCAAGGGCGGTGAAGCTAAAAAACGTAACGATGAAATTTTTACGTTTCGCTTCATTTGCGTAGCACAACAACAACAACAAGAACAACTACAACGATCACAACAACAACAACAACTAGGCCCACATATTGCAGATACATTTGTGTATCTTGTGTGTGCTTAGATACATTCGCTTTGGACATTTGCGCCACATTTCGCGGCGTTGCTCCGATTTTCTATATGTATCTAATTTATTTCCATTGAATTTACTTTTAAGCATTAGTTTTCCTTCTTTTGGTGTATGTGTGTGTGTGTGTAGAGGGGGAAGAGGAAGCAATTTTTTTAATACCTCTTTTGGGTTGCACATAGGAGTACTCGTAGTTTTATGCGGAGAGCACTTTCTGACATTTTGCCACTTGACGCACATTCACTTTGAAGTCTTTTTATATTTTACATTTTTATTTTTATTTTTACTATATTTACAATTCTTTTGCCGACTTTTGGAGCGACTTTTTAGTTATTTCTCATCCCCGTCTTCTTGCCTTTCTTTGACCAATTTTTCTTTATTTTTTCCGCTATTTTTATATGTATATGGCATTTTATTTAAGTTTTCCACAAGTTCTCATTTCAATTTTGTCTGTGACTCGGACATAATTCAATGGACACATCGAACGGAAGTCATGTGTGCGATTATTTTCAGAAACAAACTGTATATAAATGCAAATATTAATTTACATGCTAAACTTAACAGTCACTTTAACATGCAGTTTAATTTGCTGACAAAATTAGGGCACTTTATACACATATCCTTTATGTAACCTTAGCTATATTTTAGACTTAAGCTTATCTGTCACTTTTAAAATCTTCATCTTAAATATTTACAGTGTTGTCAGCTGTTTAATGTTTAAGCACAGACAAAATCTGTAATTACGCAGTTTTCTCTCATATGAAGAACTTATTTGGACATTGTACTTTAGAAGTACAAATAAACTAAAAAGGAACTAAAAAGCAGTGGACCCTAAACGTGTTATGGAGTTTCTTCTATATCGTATCCAAATCAGTTATTCAAGAAACCATTTTATGCAGTGTTGGGTCTATAGAAGAAAAAGAGGTAATACATTACATCGTTACAGGGTCTCTTAAGTCGTGTTCTTTCGACTATCTTTTTCAATATAAAAAGACATTAAAGTGCAATTCATGCATATAGCAAGTTAGATATTAAAAAGAACAAACTAAGATATTTATTGGCTTCCATTAAGATAATCAACTTGAAATACAACTTCCTATACGTAAATGGAGTTTTTCAAAGTCTCCCTACATTTTAATTGAATTCTGTTTCATAATTTAGTTATTTTCAAGTTGTTGCGGTTGACATAACGAAGTTCTTCTTGACTTCATTAGGAAATTTGCAAATTGGCAGGCGAAATTACAGTTCCGTTTAGAAGACGTCTGGAGAAAGTCTTAGGTCCCGGGGTCTCGTCCAGAGGGGAAAACCCCATTAAAAAGGGAACTATTTTTGGGGTTTAACTTTTGCCGCTTGTCCGTTCCATTTTATGGGCACTCGGGGCAAACGGTATGTGGCATTCGTTGGTTGCACGGTGTCGCACACGCAGTAAAATTTATCGGCGACAGTTGCACGTTGCAAGTTGCAAGTTGCATGTTGCAAGGCGAATGCCCAAACTGACGGAAATTGCGCTCAGCCGCAACGAGTTGCAGCGTGTGTGGGAGCAGGAGGAGGTGTGTGGCATGTGGCATTGGGGCATGCCACTTCCTGGCTTCTTTCTAATCCTGGCAATTAAACATTCAACGGATCACTTGGCAGCCTGATTAAAATAGATGGACAGTCGGACAGTTCGACAGTTGAACAGTTGGCAAGGGGGCATGCAACATTAATGGCAGCACTTGAAGGCCGATACAAGGCAGAGATCCAACTTCAATTCAACAAAAATGATTAACTTGACTGACAGTCGATTCGCTGGGGGTCGCTATTTGTTGTTGTTGTTGTTGTGGTTGTTGCCACCATTTGCGGCACATTTGCAACAAGTTATGCCACAGAAGCGCTTTGCCACATTTACTTTGAAAATAGACATCATTCAAAATCCCCCACACACACAATGTGTCTGCCTCTCTCTCTCTCTTTCTAAAAAGTCTTTCTCCATGTCTCTTTCTGTTGAACACATTCTTGTGTTAATGATCTGAAATAAGTATCTTTTAACTAGACAACTTCATTCTGCGACTCAGCTGGAATTTGCCTTGTCTATTAACTCTTCTTTTCATGCCACGGCCTTGATACAACATGCCTCATCTCACTTGGATTTGCGGCTTTTCTCTTAAGATGAACACTTTAATGGCAATCCTATCGGTGAGGTACTAAAACATCTTATGGTTTATCCAACAGATCTTTATAAGATCTTTAAAAGAATCATCTCCAGTTAATGTAAACTCAATGTGATTATGAATAGAAAAAAATATGAGGCTGGGTTATCATCATTATCTATGTGCCTTTTGTGCATAGGTCAAGAAAACTTCGACTCTACTCTGCTTTCGAGTCTAGTTAGATCAAGGAACGCCGTTACAAGACTTTATTTTGAGCCTACATAGATCGTATAGGGCCTCAACAGGAGAGCTCTCACTTTGAGGGACGGTCTTATCCGTGAATCAACTTTGCAAAATTCCGTTTAAAAAAAATATATATCTATAAGATTACAACTAGGGGGGCTTCGCCCCCGTCACGCTCCGCTCGCTGAAATGCCTTATAGAAATATGGAGTGGAAATAAGGAACATGATCGAGGGAAACAGGATGCGGAGCCCTTTAGTTTTAAATTAATATGTAATTTCTTATAACAGAGCGAGACACGTATAATCCCGCTGTTCGCTGTTTTAAATACTTTGGATAAATAAATATCTCTATATTAAAGTTTGCTTTTTTGCTTACATTAATATGTTTTACATTTTAATTTTTATTAAATGAAATACAGGTCTGTGCTGGCTTTCACTTTCAGAAGTGAATTTTCTTTATCCTGATTTAATGTCATTTCGGAAAAATTTAGCAGATAAATTCACTTCCAGCTGATGAATTTAAATCCGATAAAGTGAAAAACTATTATTTTTACCTACTTATCCTAAATTGTATGTGAATAAATAACATTTATTTAATGAGTAAAAAATCTGAGTACTACTGTCACAAATTGTTTTCTTTTTGATCCTATTCTAAAACATAACTTCCAACGATGTGCCTCAAAAGACCTACTTAAATATATATTTGGAACTCAAACTAGTGATTTAAGTAAAATGATACTGATATAAGCAACTGAACAATAAGAACGATTGTTTTGTTCACCAAAACTGAAACGACTGGGGTAAATACTTCAATTGAATAACACTATCTTATCCTGTCTGTTTGATATTTTCTTACAATTAGATCGACAACGTCGCAATTCCATAGATGATCTGTATTCGATATTTCGTATTCCGTATTTCCGTCTGTTCTAAATAGTGTTTCGTCGACAGGTGCCTCTCCCTTAACCTTCTTTCCCGTCTTTTCCAAATGTGGGCCACTTGATGTGGGCCAATGGGCGATTGATTGATTGACGTATGGACTGTACTGTAAGTACTATGCCATTGACAGCTTGACGCTTTGTTATGCTTAACTTAAGCGAAAGGGAAGCGTATTCCAGAACTAGGGAAAGTATAGATATAGAATTCTATAAGTCTAACAAAAAGTAGAGTATATGTAAAACATGGCCTCGCCTCGATTCATTCTCATGTTTTTATCCATTAACCTCACACTTCATAATGGAGGACAGTTACAACTTTTTACCATGGAAATATGTCAAAAATTTCACAACACAATCTATGTGTAGGAGTCGAAAGGGGGGAATGTCGGTGCAGGGGTGAAGAGGGAAAGGGGGCACCCGCGAAGACAACAAGAAAAACCAATTATTGCAAATGAACTCAAGTGTGGTTCCGCAAAAAAAAGAAGAAAAAAATAAAAAAAAAAGCCGAGTAAGAAGGAGAAAAATGTCAACATCTGATAAAGCCGCAACAAAGCGGCATAAGAACAGGCCCATGTTGCAAGCACACACATATGCCACAAACTGGGCAGGACTGTGGCAAGGGCAGCGGATGCAGCCAAAGTGCAACAGCCGCTCAACGGGTGAACCAAAGGGATCAAAGGGGGGACAAAGGGGTGACCCTTGCGTGCAAAAAACGCATTCGCTGGGGAGTTGTTACTTCTGCTGTTGTTGTGCATTGTGGTGGCATGCCATATTTTCAGCAACTGCATTGAGATCCTCAAGTATTTAGCAAGACGTTGACATTTATTTGATGGTTGCCATAAAAAAAAACGACTATAACCAGGGCTGACAATGCAATTGCAATATTGTTTTGAGCTAACTCGCAGCTGTTAACATATTTAACAGCTGTTATCGATCTGTTAACGCTCTGTTAAGCAACTCCTGAGGCTTAAATTGATGTTTTTAAAAATATTAAAACAGTTTTATATTAGTTCTAAAATTATTTAACATTTGACACGATGTTACGTGCAATTTAACTTTTTTTAATGTTATGTTAGAAACAACAACGAATCCTACAATCAAGTGTGCACGACTTCGATAATACTCAGCAATCGTATTTGTGCATACATAGATTCATTGCCTTCTAATACTCTGGTCGAGAGTGTACGACTACAAGACACCAAGCACATTGGAGCACACACACTTACAAGGTCTTCCCTGGATCTCAATGAATTGCAAATGCGAAGGAGTATGAACAGTGATACCAACTACCCGCCACAAAAACAGGACAAACTAACGAGAAAAAACAAAGAAATATATGATACAAAATAATAATGAAAGAACTGAAAATAGGACAACTAGTTTCATATTAAAAGTTTTGTCTTTTAGTAATAACCACATCAGACAGTCGGTTTTTTATCGCTGCTTTTTCACCTTCGGTGATTTAGCCGTTCACATCCGCATCAACTGTCACAAAAAAAACCCCTTACCTATTTGTCCACAAAGTATCTGGTCACACCTTGCACAATCTAATAAAGAATTCTTAAGTACCGTTCAGATGGTCGGCTTTTGTGTTGCATTTTCTGACCGACGGAAAAGTTTGCCATTCACAAAAACCGACCGTCTGAACGGAACTTTTGTCAATTAGACTCGAGCTGACTGACGTAAAAGCCATAAAATAGGAGTTTACACAGCACCGATGGCTTTTTAAGAAAACGTGGCGATGAAAATCCGACCGTGTGATTCAGATTTAAAAAGCTTAGGATGCATTTGTGCCTATCGTTCCTTAATCTTTGTCCTATTTTTTTTAAAAACTCTGAAAATTCTTTCATTTAATTTTGCGTTCTGGCCAAATCTGCACGAAACTAATTAAGATAAGAATATTTAAAGCAAGATCGATTTCTAGACAGGGCATGTTTGACATTTTGCCCGTCTGAAATTGTTTTGAAAAGGGCCAGATCTATCCGAAAGAAGCTTGAACTGCCAACACTGAGCATGAGTAACCAAGAGAGCAGAGAAAAGGCGATAGAGAGAGGTGACGAGAGTCATGTCCATATCTTGCATTCAGCATTTTTTATGCCACAATGCGACTGTTGCATGGATATATATTCTCATTATGACGCCGTTTTTGCTGCAAATATTTCCGTTCGTTGCAACAAAAATTGATTTATGCCCCATTCGAGTTGTTGTCCCGGCGACAAGGAGCAGAGGCCATCCCTAAGGGGCGAAGGGCTCCGACACAGAAGTGGAAAAAGGAAAGAAGAGGGACAGGGGCAAATCATCGTTGTCATTTGGCGTTGAGTGTCGCCACGATATTCACTTAATAAAGAGCAATGCAAATAAAACATGCAACACAACAATTTTCATTTGCAACAAGCAAACACAACTCCTTCCTCCTCACTGTTTTACCACTGGAAACCCTTAAGAACCAATTCCCCGCTTCAATGCACACACACATATGGGAGTATACATATACTATACACATATGGGAAAAATAATAGAGACGACATGTATTTTGTCATTTCCAAACAGATTGTTACAAATATACTATGTATGAAATGGTCAATGGTTTCAGGATATCTAAACTTTATTTAGAGACGACATGTATTTTGTCATTTCCAAACAGATTGTTACAAATATACAATGTATGAAATGGTCAATGGTTTCAGGATATCTAAACTTTATTTTGGTTTAGGTTTTGTGCTTTTTTATAATAAAATAGCAGCGACAACGGTATTGACTTGAAAGAAGAAATCAGGGACCGAACCGATTATAGTTTTTAAAGTATAAACTATAATTATTTTTTATTTGCTATTTTCAATTTTAAATATAAATGTATTTTGGGTATTCTTTGAAAATGATAAAACAAGTAGAAAATATGAATTTAACTAAAAATGTAAAAATACAAAAAAATTGGTCGTTTCTATTAACTATTCCACGACTGTAAAGTATATCTGTATGATAATTTCGAAACAGTTCTCTTATCTCAACATGTTGTACTTGCAACCGTAAGGGGCACAGATTTATGCCCCAAAATGTTAATAGCCCATAACCAATCCCCGGCCGCACAATCCTCGCACGTACCGACGCTACGTTGGGTATCGTGATAAGGTTCCCAGTCCCCGAATTCTTCGCTCTCCGTCCCCCGTCCCTCTCACCCTATTTCCCGTCAGCTGCAATTACCATTTGCATTCAATAGTTGTGCATTTTCCAAACTATCAATATTTCAACCTTCCTATTGACACAATGATAGGCGTCGATAGCTGAGAAAACCAAATATTTTGGGGGCGTACTAAATTGTACCAGATATCCACTTTATCATATACTCATACCCTCATAAAACTGAAACGATTTTGATGTACATATGTAAGTATTAAATGCACAAATACGTAATTTTATTGTTATCATAAAACTAGGATAAAACACAAAAGGATCAGTTAGAGACCCTAGCGTCTAAGTCCTTTTTAGTCTACACTAATGCTTTGCCCCTAAGTGTTTGTACATAAAAATTAAATACTTTTTAGGCAGACTAATAACATTTATGTTAAGGAGGTCCATAATTGATATCTTTATTCCACCAAGGAGGTAACTTTTGAGTGCTGATTTCTGTCATGTTAAGATCTTGGAAAACGCGAATAAAAATATAGCGAAAGCTAACTTTGGCGCGCCAAAGTTTGGAAACCCTTGCAGTGCCCTGTGTAAGCCTCAGATTTTTACAAAATTTGTTAAATGTTGATTTCGAACCGATCGTTCCTATGGCAGCTATATGATATACATAGTAGTCCGATTTACACCAAATTTGGTCAGCCTGTTTGAAACTTAATCAAACACACAATGTGTATATTTGGTTGAGATATTTTGAGAAACAAAAAAGTTTTTCGCACTAAATGTTGTTTTCGAACCGATCGTCCCTATGGCAGCTATATGATATAGTAGTCCGATTTACACCAAATTTAGTGAGTATGTATAAACCTATATCAAACACACAATCTGTGACTTTGGTTGAGATATCTTGAGAAGCAAAAAAGTTGTTCATACTAAATGTTGATTTCGAACCGATCATTCCTATGGCAGTTATATGATATAGTTATCCGATCCGGCCGGTTCCGACATACGTACTGCGTGCAGCAAAAATACGGACCTGTACCAAGTTTCATCAAGATAGCTTCAAAACTGAGAGACTAGTTTGCATAGAAACAGACAGACGGACAGACGGATATCGACTCAGCTCATCCTCCTGATCAAGAATATATATACTTTGTATACCTTCTTCAATGCGTTACAAACTTCGTGACAAAATTATAATACCCTCTGAAAGGGTATAATATGTTAAGTTCAGTTCAGTTTTCCACATACTTTTCACTCTGGGATGCATTTATTTTTTATTTTGTATAATCTTCGTCTATTGCTTACGCTCTTTTTCGTGAGAAAATTGTCTCTTTCTTAGTTGTCAATATTTACAGAAAAGTGAACCATGAATGGACTTATATAAATGTACATTTATTTGTAGAGTGACGAAAGTGGAAACTAATTTGTAGCTAGAGGCTGTGCTAAAGTAATTTTCTCAATCTGAGAATTCGCAGCACATTCTCAGCATTCATAATTAACACGTGCAGAGGGCGTTGACAAAAATCGCGAGACTGACGATGACATCGAAATCCTTGGAGGTTGCATGTCAGGCAGATGCAGATACAAATACAGATGCAGATACAAATACTGACGCAGATACGAATACAGATGCAGATACAGATTCAGATACAGATGCAGATACAGATACAAATGCAGTCGGCAACAAACAATTACTATGGGGTATGGGCTCATGGGGACGGGAGAATGGAGAACGTAGACTAGAGACAGTATGGAGAGGGGTATGGGAAGAAGGGTGGTGGAGGGTGAAGGAGGGGGTGAGGTATTCTAGCTGCCGTCGACGGCTGCGACAACAGACTCTACAAATTAATCCAAACGGTAGACGACAACAACAACAAAAATTACATTAATCGTGTGTCTTGTGTTGATGACGATGACGATGATGATGATGATGATGATGATGTTGCTGATGATAATTTGGCTGCCTTTGGCTTTGTATTTGTTTCGGTTTCTGTTTTGTTTTTCTTTTCGATTTCATTTTACTTTTTCCTGTTGTTTTTGTTGCTATTTTTAGCGGAAAAACGTTGAAATTGTGACAGTTTTTCCTGCTTTTCCCGCTTCCAAGAGCCAAAAGATGCACAAAATGTACATAAACCCTCGACTTGAGTGTGAGAGACAGTGATGTGATTTGAGCTATTTTATTGCTAGACTTAGCATCTTTATACTAACAAAAGAAGGACAGTTTTAACTTTAAACTTTTTAAAGTTTAATTTCTAACGATAAAATATAAAATATTGTTTAAAAAAAGAGTTTAATAATCAAAATATTCCAGTGTATAGCTATAAATTTTCTATATTTTTTTTGTTAATTTACAGATATGGAATTAAAAAACGTTGATTGCGTCGTTTGTTGAAAAAATATTAAAAAAATTATTTCAGAATGCGAACAATAAGGGGTGTTCCACAAAGCTCTAGTTCTTTAGCCGAAAACTGCTTTTGAAATCAACTGTTCTAAATTTTGGTTTTGAGAAACACCAAAAATTGCCTAGGAGTTGCTTTTGGGTTGCTAGAGTTCTGTGGAACATGACTGTATATATGCATTGAGGAATTACATTTGCTATCTAAACTTTTTATAACTTTGTAATAAGACCCTGTACTTTAAAAAAGTTGAAATGGGTCCCTTTTTGTGTCACCAAACTCAGCAAGTAGGCTCATCTGTATATTGACCAGTTTGTTTTAGAATTTTGTCACGCCCCTATCGCCTCCACGAATAGAAGAACAAAATTTCAAACGCCTAAAGCTAGCGCTATTGGTTTTGCTAGACATGATATAAGTACACTATAAGTACAAGACTGTCCTGATGTCAACAACGTATAAAGCTTGCTGTGTGTTTGGTTTACACTACGATTGGTCGCATACCACAATTAGTATTTTGTTGTTTTTTTTGTGTTTTTTTTTATCATTTTTATGCCCTTAAATTTGATTAAATTTTGTTTTAGCTAGCAATTTGTAGAAATTTGTATCCAAATCAGGATTTTTAACCTGTCAAATGCTGGGCAACACTGGTGTGTGAAGATGTGTGTGTGAGTGTGTGTGTATGAGAGAGAGTATTTGTGTTTGGGGCCCGTCAACAGAAGCCTATGGTTTTATGTTGTAAATGCTGTGTCTGCAATCAAATCAACGCGCACAATGTACGTCCTCTGTACGCCGACTTTTCTCTCTCTCTGTCTGACTCTCCCTCTCTCTCTCTCTTTAATATGTGTATTTATGTATTTTCAATTCTAAATAGATTTCATACCAATTGCTTCACTGTATATGTCTGTGTGTTTTGCTGAGTGACGTCGCCGAAGCAGTTTTTGCGCAAAAATGTAAACAAAACACCGACAATTGCTACAGAAGTTGCAACAGCAACAACAATACTATGGAACACACACAGACACTCAATTGAGGAAGCAAGATGCTGGAAAAACTAGCTAAATTCAATATAAAGCTGTACAAAATATGATTTTCATTCTAAATCAGAACGTTTTATCAATTAATTAGGAATTTATATGACAACTAGCTATGTATGTATGTTCAAAGATTTTAATGGAATTGGCGAGGAATATTTAATTTAAAATACATTATACAGAGACTTTAAAAAAATTTTCAACCGATTCAACATGTGGCACTTATAGAATATATTCGACACGGATGGTAGAGTTTTCAGTAAAGAATCCCACTCATATTACCAATGATCTTAGGTATTCAACAGTAACAGAAACCGATTGAAATTGGTAACCGAAACAGAAAAAAACATTCAGGTTCAGGAAATTAGCTGTCATTGTTAGACTTCTTCATAATAGGTGCTGCGTATTATATCATTTAGAATCCAAGTCGGAATTACTTTTGATTAAGAATTATTTAATATATTGAAAAATAATTGCTAAAACGGAGATGAATTTATTAAGGCATTTTTGTGGCATGACTTTTCACAATTCAATTAATAATTTCAACGTGCATTTTCAACATTGAAAAAAAAAAAGTGTAAAAACGAAGAAGAAATTATAAAAGCATTTAAGTTACAGGAAGTGTTTTAAACAGACGGTTTTATACCTTTACAGTAGTATTCTTATCTTAAGGGTAATCGGATTTATATGGCAAGGCTAAAAACCTCAGAGCCGGTACAGTTCCGGTTTTTGGGTTAACCTAACTGGATGATGAACCGAGCTTAAATTACCCCTCGAAACAGAACACGAGCTTAACCATTTTCTTATATATCCTTTAAAAAGGATCGATAAAGAAAGGAGTAGGACAGTTTATTTTGATAAACTCGAAACATCGTAATAAAATTTCAATCTTAATGAGAAATTTAAAAAGTTACAACATTTTATGAGCATAACAAATCGAGAAAATACGGAAGACCATTAAATGATTTTGTTGTGTTAAATTGAAATGAAATTATTTAGGTACATTGAACTCGAAACTTAATACATGCTCTTTTTGCTGCTGAGCGATAACAATTGCATTTGTTCCACTGTGCCGCAGGCAGTCAATGTCATTTGCCTCAGATCACAGCTGATGTTGTTGTCGTTTGTTGCTGTTGCAGTTGTCGCCCATTGTTGCTTCCGTTTGGTGTGGCAGCTTAATGAGAGCGACACCCGAAAGGATTTGCCGCGTCCAAAAGCCAAACAAAAACAAAAACAAAAGAGTCGCCCCTCGCAATTGCAGACGCGTGTGAGGCAATGTGTGTGTGTGTGTTTCATAAACAACACCAAATGCTGCAACTGTTGAGATTGCTAGAGGGGGGCGTGGCAGGGGCAGAGGCGTGTAGCCTGTGCTCATTTCGTTTCAATTGCGTCAAATTGTTGTGGCAACTTCTACGGCTCTTACCGCACTTATGGCAGCAGCTCTGCATTGTTTATACTTGGCGAAAAAAACAAACACTTTGCCTCTCACACACACACACACACACACACACACACACACACGAACACACACAGAAAAATGTTCGATTGTCTAAAATCGTGGCATTTCAGCGAATTTTCACATGTCTCTGTCGAAAAGGAAAAACAAATTTGTATGTTTACTCATTTCCAAAGCGCGTCGCGTCGTCTTGTCTGTTCCGGTCCCCCCTTTTCCCCCTTTTCCATCCTTCCCTCTTCCCTCTTCCGAAATTTCCACATCCTCTAGAGAGGTTCATTGAATGCAGTAGACAAATACATGAGAGCATTATTCCCCTAACTGAGCTGACAGCCAACCCTCAATATTCCCTTGGGGAAAACTAGATTTTTAAATATTTTTCTCTTCTCGAATCCCTATCGGGGTATAGTCGAGTTTTAAGTCTTTGCCAGTCATATAATAAACCCATCAGCTATCGAATATGTCGCCCACAATATAAATGACCTGTTGATGGACGTGAAACACTAACGGAAACTATTCCAAGTTCCTAGTTTTTAGTTCCCAGTTTTCAATTCCTATTTCAACTTGGGAAATCTGTTGTATAAATTTGTTGATTTCAATTTATTGGCCATTAAACTAATTTCTGAATTAATTATGATCTCTGTTCGACTACAAAAGCGCATTGCGAACATCGTTTTTGGGGCGTGCATTCCAAAATTCTGTCTATTTCAAGTTTTTATTATTCCCAACATTTCGTTTTCGTTGTCCAATTAATCATGTTCCAAATGCAACTCGTAAAAACTAAACACAACTGCCAGGCTATATACAATTTCAGATACATCTTAAGTATTTCCAAGATACTTCTACATATGTAGTTCATTCAAATGTTTGATCGATTCTAATTTTGTCATCATCAACATGAAATTCCATAAATTCATGCACATATTAATATTTTGAGATGGACACGTTCCCTGATTGTTCAGTTTGTTAAATGAGTCGAAAGAATGGGTTGTATAATGACCAAGAATAGATACTCTATTGAAAGCGACTATCAAGTCGAACTATTAAAATAATGCAGGATAAAAAAGGAACATAAATTAACTAAATGAACAAGAGTGCGAAATAAAAATAAATTAAAATAAATCTAACTGAAACTGAACGATGAAGATTAGGAATCATTTAAAACAGTTCAATACAATTTAAGACTGAAAATAAAAGAAACAAAATAAACATCTTACAGATCTTGAAAACTGAGCAAACAAGAATGAAAATCAACTGAGATTGGGGATATAAATGAAGAAACGATTACAAATAGGATTCAAAAGAATTAAATCCGAAATCTTTAAACTAATAAAAACCAATAAAAGAGGTTACAAAAATTACTAAGCGAACTAAATTAAAATAAATGGGAAAGTAATAAGATTTAAATGAATAATTGTTATCCCAAAACTGAAAGAGTAAACTAGATGATGAGTACAGATAATCAGAAATGTAGATAATTTAAGATTAATGTTAAAGTTTATTGTTAAATGCAACTTATTCTAAACGAAACTCCAATATCTAAAATTGAAGAGCTGATCCTTTTCCCCAAAAACAACAGCTGTTAGGCCGCTGACTATGTGAAAGATATATATTTTAATGGATAAACTGTTTATTTGATTTGACGAGTGTTTAATGTGCGCCAGCAACAAACCATAAACGAGGGGTGAATGCAAAAGGGTATGACTATGGGTTTGAGTGTGTGTATGGGTATACATAAATATGAGTATGTCAATCAGATGCCATTTGATTGCAGTGCATTGACACTGCACACCTTTTGATTTTCTCAGGCCTTGTTTACACTCGGCTCCCTCTAGAGTTCAGATACTTATTGTTTGCCGCTGTTGACATTACTGTTGTTGTTTTTATTGCTGTTGCTGTGTAAACAAGTGACATCTGGGCAAGCATTGCATCCATCCAAGCCATCCATCTAACAGGCAAACCATTCACTTATGAGTGGATGCCTCTGTTTATGTATTTATTGTAGTTGTGACAATTGGCGAGGGTGATGTATATGTATTTGTATTTGAAACTATGTATCTATGTATCTTTGAGTGGCATGGAGTGCTATGTTGATGCAACATAGCTTCATCGCCAATCTGTGGCATTCCGCGCAAGCAGATTAGGCTGCAACTGCAACTGAAACTGAAACTGAAAGCCAACAATGCGCCGCATCACAAATATTTAATTAAATGCTTAATTACGCTTGCCATGCCATAAATTCATCAAATGCAATTTAAGCTTACACACACGCGACCCACCGACAACATCAACAACAACCACAATGAGCAACCACCGCTCCACCTCCCAGTAGCCCACCCAGCGCCCTCCTCAAACCAGATACATTCGCATTCATATTCACATCCACATCCACATCCACAGATACAAATACATTCAGTTACAGATACAAATACTTTTGTATCGTTGCGCGTCTCGTTTTCATTCATTCATTAAGAGTTCAGTTAAAGCTGAGCGCTTTGGTCGCCGGGTTAAACGTTATGTGCCATAACTCTTCCAACTTCTCCATCCCCCCGAAAAACTTCTTCACCATCTTCTTGCAGCTTAACTGCCATGAATCGCAGCATTATTGCAATTGGAGACTTTCGTCTGGCCTAATCCGTTCATATTTACTGAGTGCGTATTCGTGCAGCGTGAGTCGCGTTGCATGAAGATATTTTAATGTAAAAGTAACCACAATCCCATCATTATAATTATATTTTCTTTCGTCCAAAGTGAAGCAATTCCCAGCTGCCGTTGAATTGTATGCAGAAAATGTTAAAGATGTCGATTAATAAGCAAAACTGTTAATTTTCTGCTGTAATGTTGTTAATATGACGTTATTATTATCATCACAGTAATGTTTAATATGTTATTCTAATCCTGGACCCAAATGCAGTGTATGCAGAAAATGTAAAAAATTCTGCTAATATTCTGCTGTAATGTTAATAATGACGTTATTATTATTATCATTTGAGCACCATTATAGTAATTAATAAAGTTAATAAAATATTTTATATATTTTATTTATTATATTATTACTTTATATGTTATTCTCCTCAATATATTATTCTCATACTAGTCCTGTATGCAAAGTATGCAGAAAATGTTAAAGATGTCGTTTAATAAGCAAAACAGTTCATTTTGTGCAATAATATTGTTAATGTGACGTTATTACTATCATCACAATAACAATTTCATATTATTAATTGAAATCAATTTTCGAGTAATTTTTAACATTGCATTCTTATCCTGCATGCAGAAAATGTTAAAAATGCTGGTTATATTCTGCTCTTGTGTTACGGTTTTACCGATTAGAAGATTCTTTTTTGTTATCATCAATAAATAGTTTGAGTCTCAGTTAAATTTCAAAAAGGCGTAATGCGGAAACATATTATTACTAAATTTAAAAATAATTTATAGTTAACATACTTATTTAACTGGACTATAGGAAAACATTACATTTACTTTTCTTTAAATTAGTCAAAGTAATAAAAATTCAAAAATGGCAATTGCACCTGGAAAGTTAACTTTTGTACTTGTTTTGTGCAGTTATTTTTAAATGTTTTTTGTTAATTTTGTTTAGTGACTTGATAAGCTTTCAGTTAAAAAGCTATTATAATAACAATATATCGCAGTTAAATGAAAGGACGTTAATTTTAAAATTTTAAAATATATTTTAATGGACTATAAAAAAACGGCTCTTAATATGTTACCTATATGGGGTAATCCTGCGTTGCGGACGTTACTTTTGTACGCAAATTTGATTTTTAATATTGACACAGCAGGCATTCACGTTGGTTTATTTTGATGAAATTTTTTTCAAAATGCACTTGGTTGGCAATACTTTTAAAACTATTTTAAAATAAAAGGTTAACTGTTTTTGAAAAAAAAATATGCTTGCTTTTACAACCGTTGTGGACGTTACAAAAAATGGAAGTCGACTTTGAGCCTCAAAGTTTGAGGCTCATGTACATTTGCACAAATTTTATCGAATTTCACATAATAAACAAAGAAAATCCAATAACAACAAATGAAGTTGAATATAAGATCATATCAATTTATCCTAAAAAATGACGTTAAGTAGTCCAGTTAAATAAAAAAACTAAATTTATGTTTGTTGCGGACTTTACATTTCTTCCACTAAGATAAAGGGGTATTGATCTGTATATAAAAAAATATAGCTTAACTTTTTTGAAAATTAAAAAGCAAACTTATCATTCAAAAACGATTTTGTGGAATAATCACTATATTTCATACTCTCCATTTCAAAAGTCTATTTTTTCCAAAATGGTAAAAAATACAGAAAAACTTAGTTTGTTCAAAAACGCAATCGGTTTGCTCATCAAAATGAATTAATTTGGGTGTTAATTGCTTAAATAAATAAAATGAATACGTTTCTGAAGGAAAATTTTACAAAATGTGAGTTTTTGATCAATTTTTCTTTTATTGACGTGGTTTAACTTTTCTGGATTAGCCCATATCAAACTTTACTTCAAATAAGTTTTAAAAAAATTAAATATACGCAATTGCGCCTGTACGGTAAACTGTTAAGCTTTCACATATTTTCTACCGTTAACGTCACATTAACCTAACAAAACCTTACCTAACATAAGACGGCAAAATGAACTGTAAGTGAATCACAAGATTTTGAGATTTTAATTGAATACATTTTCGCTGCTCGCTGTTTTAAAGTAAATAACTTTAAATAACTTTATTTAAAAGTATATAAATAAAAAAAAATAAATAAAATACCGCTCGAACCGGCACTCGAACCCACAACATTTCGATCTCGAGTCTGCTGCTCTTCCATTAAGCCATTGCACCCGCTTGGACTCGAGCAGTTAAACTCGGTATAGATTAGGCTCTGTTCTGAAGCCTTAGAAGAGTGTTTTTTTTTTCAATGCGTAATATGAAAAAATCAACAAAAGCGAGAATAAGAGAAAAGGAAGAAATATTTTAGGAAAAGCGAATAATAGGTCCATATGCTGCAAATTGAGTTTGAAAGTCGCAACAACAATGCAAAGCACGTTACTTTATTTAAAAGTATATAAATAAAAAAAAATATAAATAAAATACCGCACGAACTGGCACTCGAACCCACAACATTTTGATCTCGCGTCAAAATAACAAAGTCTTCATACAAAGTTTTAATTTGCATCTGGTTGTTCCTATGGCAGCTATATGATATAGTGGTCCGATCTTGACCAAATTTTCTCAGGATGTAGCAGTGAGTAAGAAATACATAATCTGTGAGTTTGGTTGAGATATCTCAAAAAATAACAAAGATCTTCATACAAAGTTTTAATTTGCATCTGGTTGTTCCTATGGCAGCTATATGATATAGTGGTCCGATCTTGACCAAATTTTCTCAGGATGTAGCAGTGAGTAAGAAATACATAATCTGTGAGTTTGGTTAAGATAGCTCAAAAAACAAAACAAAATTTCATACTAAGCAATTTTGACCTTTGACCCCCCATTTTAGCCCCTTCCAGTGGGGATATCAAAAAATCCCGTCTTATTGCACGATAATTATGTCTCAGCTATGTTGTGTAAAAATTTCATCTTAATATCTTGAACCGTTTGGCCTACAGCGTGATGATATGTACATAATAAGCTCCATTGTTGAACCTCTCGATGAACAAAGCCACTAGTTCATTTAACTTAAATATTAGACTTACTTAATGGAAAATCAGTGGTCAGGTCATTGTGTTTCCAACTTTATTTCCGTTACGGAAAGACAAACGAAAAGACAGACAGATGGACAGACAGAGTTATAGATACGCATGCACAGTACACAGAAATTGACAAATTGCAGTGAAAATTTAGCTTTGAAATGAAAACGAAATGCGAGCAATTATTTTTAATTGAAAATGTCAAAGATGTTGCCGAAAGAGTCGGCCAAATCGTCAAGTTGCCAGCCAAAAGTCGCCGACCGACCGATCGAGCGACTGTTTGCCCAGCGCACATGTATCTTACATATACAGACACAGATACATTTACAGATATACGCATATTCATGGTAAGCATTGTATGCTTGGGGAAAACCGTGGAAAACTTATGCGAAGCGTTTACTTGAGGAGGCACTCGACGAGGGACGCACCTTGAGCGGAAATGCGATAACCCTGAGCAACGGGAAATCGAAATAGAAACAGCTACTGAAAGAGAGTGGGAGAAGGGAAAGAAATAAGAGGGGGAGCGGGTGACAACATCATGATTGATTTCAAAATTTTGAATAGGTCGTGCCTCGAGGATGAAGTTGTAAAATAAAGCTCTTACCAGATAACATGGGCGCCAACGCAATTCCATTGCTCTCCTGTTGCTGCTGATGTTGTTGTTGTTGATGTTGCAACTTGGTGGCAAGCTCCTGTTCCTGCTTCAAGGCGTTGGATTTGCCGGGCACACAACCACCAATGGGTTTTTTAGATTTCCACAATTTCATATTTTGTTTGGTTTTATTTTACGACTTTTTAATTTAGCTTTTCTTTATTTTCCTAGTTTCTTCAAGCGTCAATTGCGAGTGTTCTTTGTAATGTATTTGTTTTGAATTATTGTTGTTGTCCAGAAAAGGACAGTGTCGCCCATTAGGGTTGCCACATCTTTTTCCAATCGCATGCTACTTAATGGCACTGATTTTGCGAATGTAAATGCAGATGCGGATGCGGATGCATAGATTCCTTTTTTAAAATCTCAATTAAGATGCAAATGAATTGACCACAAGGCACGCTGCATAACAGAATCCGAAATAACTAAACAAATGGTGAATAAATAAATAAATAAGTAAATGCACAAGTCAGCAGCGACGACACAATAATAAAAAGAAAAATAAAAGAAAATGTAGAGCACACACACACACAGACGCACAGACGTGGACGCGTTTGAAAATTGAAATGATGACGCCTCGCAAGTCGCGAGGGCGAGACAACGACCGTTGCTTTTGGTTTTTGTTTTTGTCTGTGGCAGCGACGACAGTGGCACGTCCGGCGCACACGACGAGAAATTGCACAATGATTCAGAACAGAAGCCCAATAGACGCCGGCAGCAACTACGACAGCGACAGCGACAGTGGCTGTCGGTCGCGATCTTCTCTTTGACTTTGCCTTTGCTTCGCATAATAGCTCGCGTGCTCTCCCAGTTCTCTCTCCCATTCACGCTCTGTCTAAATAACTCTCCCTCTCTTGTTGTGTGTGTGTGCATTTTCGTTTGCCCGGCCATGAATTTTTTGTTCCATGCACTCCCCAACTCTCTCCCAAATTTGACTCTCGCTCTTTCCTGTTCTCCTTATGCCAGGGCCCCAAAGCACAAACGCAATGAAATAAGAATGCTGCAATTGTACAGAAGCTTAGATAGCCAGATACCCTATATTTAAAAGATTAAGCAAGCTGTTTTTGGCGTGACAAAGATTTCATAGCCTTGCAGAGACCTGCATTCAACATTCTACTTATGACAGCTTTATGATTTAGTAGTCCAATTTATATCCAAATATGTTCAGGCTTTATGAAGCTATATCTAACATACAAATATTCTATGAGTTTGCGTGAGTATCTTAAGAAACAAAAAAAATTTTCAAACTTAAGGTTGATTTCGAGCCAATTGTTCCTATGGCAGCTATATGATACAGTGATCCGATCCCGATCGACATATGTACTGCGTGCAGCAAAAAGGCGGATCTGTACCAAGTTTCAGCCTTAAAACTGATAGACTAGGTTGCATAGAAACAAACAAACAGACAAACGGATATGGGTATACCGACCCAGCTCATTGTCCTTATGAAGATTATATACATATGTATACTTTATGGGACGCTTTCTTGAATGCGTCACACTTATCACGACAAAATTATAATGCAAGGGTATAGAAATATTATAATATTCATACCTAGATTTCAATCTTCATACCATCTTCAATCATTTTTCCATTCTTTTTTACGTTAACATATCTCTACCTTATGAGCATCAATGGAACCCCTTTATTATCAGTGTTGCTAATTTTTCTAACATCTGCAGGATTCGTACTCTTTAAATATGAGCCATATAACTAACTTTCACCTCGGTAATCGTGACGTGTCTTACCTAACAAATTTCTGAAATGTCGCTTAATTGTGTCTACACCTCATACGTCTAATACTCTAATGTTAATAACCCAAAATGCTCACATCAAAATCATACACTATAGACCTGTTAATATCATAAGCTGTGTTATATATTTTTAGCCTCAATACCTACTTGTATAATGTCAATATACCCATAAGGTTCACTCATTCTGCAGGGTATAACATATGTTGAGCCGCTGAGGAAATAAAATATTGAGGCATCGACATCGCATGCGAGTTTCTAATTGGGAAGCACTCAAATCAGTGCGATTCGCTGATGTTTGAAATGCATGACAATAGAGCATCGGGTCTATTGGTAGCTAGCTTGTCATCTGGCCAAAATGCTTTTTAACTGGCTCAAGGGTTTGGCGCCTGGGACCGCACAGAAATGCCTTCTAAAATATTGGGGTCCGCACACAAGTCCGAGGCCGAGGCCGAGGCTGAGGCTGTCATGACGCTGATGTCGCAAATTTCGCTAATTAGTCACGAAAACTCGACGACTCGAAATGGTCAAAATGACCGAAATTGGCCTAGTGGCAAAAACACTAAGAAAACTGAACGGCAGCTGCAGAACATCTGCTATTGGGTCGACCTTTGACAACACACAAATTTCATCCATTATAAAATTTAACTTGATATTAATGAAATATTGAAAAGCAATAAAAGAAAAAACCGAAATAGTACACATTTATGAGTCAATTTTTTATTAAAAGTGACTAACGTGAGATTTAGTAAGCGAGAGTGTTCCACTCCGATATACGCATATGTTACCTTTAAATTTGATGGAACTGTAAGTCCTTCCTTTGTACTCCTATACGACTTTAAATTAATTTCCCTCTATCATCTAAGTGGAGTTCCGAGGTCGTGGTATGGATTTTAATGGTATTTCGTTTTATTTTTACAAGACTTTCGTCTTAGGCATTTCTCCTGCCATACCTGCCCCAACTTCTCTGGTATTAGCATGTGATGCGAGGGGTGTGGCAACAACTGGGAACGACTCTCACATTTGTGCAGCCATTTTAATGTCTTTAATGACCTCCACTAATGATCGAAGTTGATTGACTCAACGAAATCGAAGACATACATATACCGATTTTATTTATTTCTTAGGGGCCTGTTTAAAGTCTCTAGCAAAATGTGTGGGCTTGAGTGTAATGAAGTTGGAACTACCACCTTAAAAGCTAACCAGCCCGACCAGACTTAGTTGTGCACTATGAATGTTTTAAGAATTATTTAGGATTTTGCGGAAAAATAATCAGGCATGTTCTACAAGGCTCTAGCAACCCAAAAGCCACTCCAAAGCAATTTTTGGTGTTCCTCAAAACAAGCAAGCATAACTTTCAAACGTCGTAAAAATTGTTGAGACATTTGTTAAATTTTTAAATTTATTGAATTAACTTTAATTATTTTTTAAATGTGTTAAAAAATATTTGAATATATTTTAAACGAACTTATATATTTTATAAAATACAGCACTAATTAATAGTTTTGTAAAAGCTTAAATAAAATGAACAGCAGCAGGTTTTCTTGCTTCGAAAAACTGTGCGAAAAAAAAATCTCCAACATTTTAGGAACACCAACATTTAGAACATTTGTTTTTTTTTCCAAAGCTTTCTCAACCATATTCACAGATTGGTTTTATCTGGACAAATCTGACCATTTCCCACTAAATCTGAGTTTTTCCAGCAAAATCTGATTTTTTTCTCTAAAGCGCAAATGTAAATTCTCTATATTAAAAGTAATATTATTTTAAGTCCAATTGCACTGAAAAATTTAATTTACGTTTCCCGCTTTCTTATAAAAAATGATGTAAGGTCCGGCTACAGCTGTGTGCTGTGTTGCCTATTTTCACTCCGCACTTCTCCCCGAGATTTCAGCGAACGTAGCGAGCTGGGGGTTGACGAGCGAAGCGATCAGGGTGCAAGCCTACTAGTCTTTATATATAAAACTCTTTGTCCTGACTGATTCACTGACTGAGTCATCACGCTGTAGGTATATTGAGATGCAATTTTTACACAACATATCTGAGACATAATTATCTTGCAATAAGACGGGAACTTTTGATATCCCCACTGGAAGGGGCTAAAATGGGGGGTCAAATGTCAAAATTGCTTGGTATAAAATTTTTTTTGTTTTTTGAGCTATCTCAACCAAACTCACAGATTATGTATTTCTTACTCATTGTAACATTCTGTGAATATTTGGTCAAGATCGGATCACTATATCATATAGATGCCATAGGACCAATCATATGCAAATTAAAACTTTGTATGAAGATCTTTGTTGTTTTTTGAGCTATCTTAACCCAACTCACAGATTATGTATTTCTTACTTATTGTAACGTTCTGTGAATTTGGTCAAGATCGGATCACTATAGCTGCCATTGGAACAGTGGCTTTAAATGCTATTAATAAACAATCAAAAGATGGTCGTGGTGTGGAAGGGTGGGGGGGGGGGGGGGTACGATTCATTGGTGTTCCGACTTTGCAAATTTGCAGTATATGACACTGTTACTCGCTCTTGCTGCTATAATCCAATTGCAGCGATCACTTTAAAACAGCGAGCAGCGAAAATTTAAATTCTCTATATTATATAAAGTACTATTACTATTATTTCAAGTTCAATTGCAGTTAATAATTTAATTAACATTTACCGCTTTCTTATTAGAAATGACACAAGGTCTGGGTATAGCTGTGGGAAGTGTACCCTACATTCACTCCACATTTCTCCCCAGATTGCAGCGAGCGTAGCGAGCCGGGGGTTGGCGAGCGAAGCAAGCAGGGGCAAGCCCCCTAGTTATTATTATAAAACTCAATAATTTTACCTCTGCTAAGAAAAAATAAAAATTCTTTGTGGCATATCTCATGGACTTTAAAAAAAAAAGGCACCAAATTTCATATATATATTCACCATACACCTACAAATTTTTTTACTATATATTCACACAACTTATGGGGGTACCCTGCCCGTTTATTTACTGATACCCTGTTTATACGGATCGCATGGCGTGAAAACATTTCACGTATTTGTCTGAAAAATACTTGTATTAACACCATTACATGTACTTGAGCAACACACGAATGTTGAATATGGATTCAACGAAAATGAGTGAAATGGTAGACGCAGCCAACTTATCGTTTTTTTTTGAAGTTGTTGTGACTGAAAGTCGGATTTGTCTTTTTTCTTGATTCAAATTAGTTTTTTTCTCGCGTTCGTTCCTTCGGCTTTCGTTTTCAGTGTGTCCATACAATTTCAATTTCTCATAAGTTCTTAATCATAATCGATATTTGTAATAATCGATATCAGTAATATTTCTTAAAGCAATAATCGAAAATATAAAGTTCCAAACTATCGATATTTAACATTTAAAATTTAAATCATTACCGTTTAATAAGCTATTTCCACGAGCACTGTCATTCGAGTCATTCGGTCTGATTCAGTTTGGTGTAATTTTGGTCTTTCCACGACAATTTGACTTATCTTTCGATTTGCCATTCGCTCTAATAAATCAGCTGTTCACTTTGTTTTTACTGACATTTCAGAAGGATCTCAGGTAAGACCTAGAGACACCTAATTTGTTACGAAGGCTTCTTATATTTGCACGCAGAAGAAGTTTGATGATTAGGAGGGTCTAGACCGATCGGGTATTTAAAATTTTGGATGAGTCAGCACCTTCTCCCACAAATCAAAAAAGCTCACTCGGCAAGCAACCCGAGGCTTCTGGGGCCTACGGCATACAAGTGGATTGCAATCACGAAAATCGAGGTTTGACACATCTATGTATTCAATGGTTAGTGGTGCTACAAAACTTTGAACTTCATGCATTTTCAATGGTCTGCGCACCAGTATGCAATTACGAAGCTGCCATGTACAAACTTCACTCTCTCTATCTCTTTCTTCCTTTCTTAGTATTTGGTGTACGACGCAGTGATGCCAGAATTTCTTTAGATATCCCAATTTAACTGAAAAATATATCCTATATAAAACAAAAATCACAATCGAATTACACTCTTTTTGTATCTGCAGAAAATATGATGACTTTTAAAAATATTAAAAAAAAAAAAAAAAAAAATAGACAGTTTTCTAGCTAATGGCTCATACTCAAATGTTATAGCTTTTGCAATATCCAAGGCTAGCTACTAAATAGCTAAAATGGCAACATTACCTACGATGGAATCACAAAAGTGACAAACCGTTATGACGAAAGGGAGAATGAAAGATGAATGTAAATTTTTCATAAATCTATTGCGCGTGTGTTAAATGTGAATGTCTCAATGCAAGATCTGTTGAATTACAATTGATCTTTGTTTGTTATCAATGGAATTTCGAATTGTATTTATTTGTGTGTTCATAAGTTTGCTGGAAAAGGTAAGTGCGAAATTGCATATGAAAAGAAGCCTTTTGTGAACTTTTATTGATATCACAGTGTGACGCGCAAGGCGTTGCAGCTACAGCTTTGCATGGGGCAGGAAAGGGAGCGTCCCTTGTTCCCAGTGTATGCCGCAAGGATGTTAACGGTACCAGTTTAAGTGTTGAAATCCGTTTGCCATTCATGGACATGGAATTGCATCATGAAGGCCGCTTGCACGTGTTGCAGGATCAGCAGTTGTTGTTCGTGTTGCACGGCCACGAGCTGTTTCAGTGGCACATTGGCAGCCAAGACAAGCGGCTGGTGCGTCTGGGGCAACTAGAGGGACGTGTTCGTCAACAGTTATCCGTGGCAGCAGCAATTGTGCTGTGGCACGAAGATCTCTTACTCGCTGTGGCATTGCATGACATACTGGAGTTCTATCAGCTGCCACAAGAGCAACTGTTGAATACCACGCAGTGGCACTTGAGTCCCATACAAGAGTTCAGTCTCCCAGGCACTCTGCAACAGTTGCATCTGCTCAAGACAAAGCTGGACCAGGTGGTGCTCCTCCTTACAGTCAATTCGACGCAGACCCAGAGCAAGTGCATGTAAGTGTCGATACCAATTAAATTAAACCATTAATCAATTAATTAATCCATGTGCAGCACCTTCGAATGGATGGAGGCGTACTTCAATCCCGTGGGAGAACTCAACTTGCCTCCAATTAAGGCATTCCAAGTGGTTGGACACCAACCGCACTACATTATTACTGGACGCTCGCTGCGCAGCCAATCCGCAGTAAGTGGCAATCAAAGTGTTACCAGTTCCTCGTCTGCAGGGCTGGGAATAGTAATTAAAGTATTATTACACATATGTACATAGTTAAATTCAACTTTTTGAAATCCCATTTAAATTTGCTTACTTTTTATCCCCCCTCTTTTTTTTAATCATTTGAGTTTTTGAAAATTTAGAAAAAGTTTAAAAATCCAGCTTTAAGCTAATTTTTATTTGTGTGGGTTCGCGTAGCAGTAAATATGTAATTAGATCGGGTATCAAACCCAAAGAAATTCGGGTTCCAGCACGTACTTAAACGAGTATTTTAAATAGAGGTTTTATTTCGGTTTCGTCCTTTAGGTTTCGGTATCAGTACCGGTCCATAGCGATACAGCAAAGTAGTTATCAAAATCTGTTTAAAAAATTTAATTTTAAAAATTTAAATTTAATGCATAAATATGTTTGTATGCATGGTATACATATACATATTTGTTATACATTTTAGTATACTAAACCTTACTTATAATTCTAGAAATATTTTATAGTGCATATATATTTTTATAGTGCAAAACTATGTTCATACGAAAAACAACTTAAAACTATTTCAAAATGTACGGAAACCGTACCAATATAAAAGTTTCGGTTTTCGGGTTCCGCTACTGAATATGAAAAGATTTATTTCGGTTAACGGTTCCGGTTTTATTCCCTGATTTATACTTTTCACAAAAATGTTGGAGTTGTGATATTCCTCTCCAATAAATGGTAGTTGGTGTTCTCGCTTCCGTTAAATATTAAACTGAAATTTTTTAATTCCATTAAATATTTAATTGTGATTTTTCACTGCTAGTACATATTTGGTTAAGAATTTATTATTCAATTAAATATTTAATTGATGTAACAATTCCAACTAAAAGTTTGAGGGAATGAAACCCACAACAGTACCAGTAACAATTTGCATCAGGACTTTTCATCTATATTTTCATTTAGTGGAAAAATTTTAACTGTATTACAATAGATGAAAAAAAAGGACAATAACATGTATAACAATGATGTATGTAAATAGTTGAATCAAATTGTTTATTGCTAGAAAATCCATTATATACAAAAACTCTTTATTTAAGAGGTGCTTAATTAATTAATTTACTTACTCGTTTGACTATCTGTAATCCTTTTCAGCTCGTGTTGAGTGTTTATGAGCTGGAGACGCCTTCGCTGCGACTGCGTCGCCGACAAAGTCTAACTGTTCATGCCCGGCACGTGTTGGCGGCACGTTTTCGGGGTCGCAACCACCTGATTGCCTGTGGCACGAATGCAACTGCGGCATGTCTTCTCTTTCGCATGGTCGATGGCAACTTTGTGGTCTACAGAAAGCACATGTTGAGGCAGCTGCATTTCAGCCACTTGAGGGCAACTGAGCTGGGGCAACTGTTGGTTGGAGCTCGTGTCAATGGAGAGGTGTTGATCTTCAATAGCCATCGCCTTGACTGTTATAGTGGATTCGGCGGTGATCCTAATCCCACCGACGTTTTCACCCATCGTAATCCACAAAATGAAACGTTTTTATTGTTGGCTTATCGCCGACAGGACAGCATCACATTGTTACGCATGGTGCAGCTAGGTGGTGCCAACGATGCAGCCATCTTAGGCGCTAACTTTGATGGCAACGATGGTAATATTGATACTCACATACAATGTGTTTAACTGCCTCATCGTTATCCCAATTGTGCAGTTATTTTAAATAAATACATTTGATCTCATTTTAAATATTTTGTAAGAATTTCTTAGCTTAAAAACAGTTTATTATTGGGAAGCTATATATAATTTGAAAAGTGTACCCTATAAATAATTGGGATGTTATCTTAAATGAGCAGGTAATTAAAATGTAATATAAACTATTAACATTTTAAAAACTTTTCCAAAACAGAAGCAAAGAAAAATGGCATATTTAACACTTAGATTAAAAAGTAATCTAAAATGATAATTATGAAATAATTAACATACTTCACAAAAATTCGAATAGCATAAAATAATTATTTTAAATTAATTATAATTATTAATTTGGCACATTTGGGCCTAAATGTGTAATTTAAATATATATGTACATACATTTTAAATTATTTAAATATTCTGTTATAACTTGTTTCACAATAATTCCTACCTTCTTTATTGTTACTTGCAAGGAAACGCCATTCACATGTCGCAGCTAAAAATACCTAGGTGAAGTTTTAATAAAAATTAGAATTTGTTATAGCAACTTAAATTTCTTAGCCTAAAATAAACAAAATTAGGCAACTATGTTTAACGTATACTTAATTGTTAAAGTAACATTTATGCAACTCAGCCAAAGTAAATCTTTGAATCTAGATTTTTTTTAAATAATTTAGACATAGTTGATCAGTCGTATTTATTGTAAATCTAACTGTTGAGGCAGCTAAACACATTGTACTATAGTTAGTTCGCAATAAAATCGTATATATTTCTTCCCTAGATCTGAGCAGCGTGCAGCAGCATCGTCACGAATTTGAGGAGTCAGTCAATGGGTTGCGCAGTCTGTTGTTACGTCAAAAGCAACAAGTGGATGCAGTGCGTCGCCTCACACAATCTCAGCAACGATTTGAGTTTACAAAGCAGTTGCACTTGCAACCAGGTGATCATGTGGAGCAGGTGCATCTGCAGGGACAACATTTGCAGAGTCCTACTCAGTTAAAGGGACGCATAGAGCATCTACGTCAACAACATGTCATCAATAGGCGACCTGTGCGTTCCTTTGGCGTTGGAAATGATTCGAGCTCAGCTGGACAGGAGATGCTCAAAGTGAGACGTTTGCATGTACAGAATCTGATCTACAATGGCGAACTTATGCCAGGTAATTAATTGTTCGAACTCAAAAATTTATTGTGAGTTTTAAGAAATCAAGGATTAAAAATGTATCTGATTGAATTGGGAGTTCCCAGATACACGACCTTTGTCCTTTGGCCTTGTCCGTCTGTCTGTAACAACAAATAGATTGCATAGCCCATAGAAGCTAGATACACTTCGAACTTTACATGTAGGTACGGCTCAATCTCAATCAGGCAGTCTTCGAATTATTGTCAAAGAAAAAAAAAATAAACAAAAAACAATAACGATTCTTTGACTTTTTTTTTCAAATATGTACTCAAATAATTTGTTCAATTTTTAAATTCTTTAAGAATTTAGCTTGTGGGTTTATTAACGTTATAGTCGACGGCTAGTTGGCGAAGAGACCTTCCCTTATTAAGTTTTTTTAAAAACTTTTTTTTTATACAAAATACAACGAACTCAAGTTTATAGTAAACTGAACACTGAACGCTAAATAGTATTGTACTTGTACATGTGATCAGAAGGAAATGCAAAATTACAATTTTAAATCTATTTATACATCTATCAATTTAATGAAAGGTCTATTAGGAAGCAACTACAAAGAGTTTGAAAAAAGAAAAAAACTGTTTTAAATCTTGATACAAATATGTTAATTTCTTGCTCATTATGCAAGGGTAAATTAAAAACAACTGCTTGACTAAACTAACTATGTATTATGTATGTATTACAATCAATGGAGAGGCGGAGGGAGTGTTAGACCTCACCACGACAATCACTTATTCAATTTTTACGGCGCTGCTTTTTTTGACGTTCAATTTTACTCTTATTCAGTTCTTCCTCCAACGCCAAAATTTCACTGTTATGAAATATGTCCCGATATGGACAACATCTATAACTATATCCCGCATCGCCAGCGACTTTTAATAGTTTTTTTTTTGTTTTTTTGTCCAATTTCTTACGATGGTTTGTTTTCTTTGGCAATGGTGCACTTCCTTTCTGTTTTTTGTCCATTTTATACAAGAAATTTTAATTTGATTAACGTTTGAGAAAAATTGTGGTTGTATTATAGAAATATATTTCGCTAAAAGTTTTAAGAACTCGCCTGCTCAGCTAACCTGGAAGCTGACAACTGGCAGACAGTTTTAACTTAATTTAATGGCTACTTAAAAAGTACAAAAAGTCTTCTAAGGGCCGATTTCTCATCTTCTCGTTAAGGCCAACTTTATGTATATAAATATTACTTTACCCTAAATATAGGATTTCGAATTTTTCGTTTTCTTATCTTGCTATTAAGTATAAGGCCCATTTTTTCAATGTCCGTCAGGCATGTTCTACAAGCAAGCATTACTCTCAAATGTCAAACAAATTGTTCAGACATTTGATAAATCTTTAAATTTACTGAATTAGCTTTAAATATTTTTTAAATGTATTAAAAAGGCGTAGAATACATTTTAAACAAATTTATAAATTTTAGAAAATACTGAAATAATTAATAGTTTTGTAAAAACTCGAATAAAATGAACAGCAGCAGAATTTCTTACTTCGAAAAACTGAACGAAAAAATAAAATCTCCGACATTTTAGGAACACCAACATTTAGAACAGTTGTTTTCAAAAGCAATTGTAGGCAAAATATCTAGAGCTTTGTGGAACACCCCTGCGTATAAGCTGTATATGATACATATCTTTGACATTTGACATTAGTTTCTATGCATTTTACGTCAGTTTATCATTCGGATAGCTATTTGAGACGTTGTATAGACATTGATAAAGTGGGCCTAAAAATATTTAAAGTTAAAAACAAGTTGGCATACCCGTGCCCTGAAATGGGCAAAGGTTGCTAGGATTAGTAATAAAAGTTTTCCACCAAAATTTAAAATTGTTAATTTTGTGTGAAAAATGTGTTATTTCTTGTGAACCAGGGAAATAAATCCATTCCGTTTTGTTGGATTTCCGCCTTGTTAGTAACGTTTATCAGATACTGAATAAAAAACGGTCAATTATACATAATGCATATATGTGACACGTTATATTTTATTTTTTAAATTCATTTTACGGCGTTACTATAAGCAACGGGCTAAACACTGGAATTTATACTGAGTAGGCTAACGTTAGTAACATAAAGGGAGGATGATCCGCCCTTTAAGTTATCGGAGAGGCTGGAACTAAATTTATGACAAGAAACCCAAATTTCTCTAATGACAAATTTATCAACTCGTTAAGGATAAAGTCGTGATGAGAAATCGGCCATAAGTTTGTCAGAAATTAAGTTCTTTAAAACCTAGAAACATCAAACATTGAACATACTTTTTTCGGTGCCTGTATATCCTTTTCAGATTGAACTTAAAAATTAAGCAAATCGAGCTTCAAGAGCACTTTAAGCGGTAGAGCCTTGGCTAATAGAGGTCTACAATTTTCATTTCGGGTCGGACCGGGCTCGGGGCTAACTTTAAAGCCCGAAAGCCCTAAACATACCAAAGTCCCTTGTATTTCTTCTACAAGTCAAAGTGTATTTTCCACATCTGAAAATGTTTCAAGTTAGATAATAACTAGATTGTGAAGATCTCACATGGATAAAATGTTATTTCTCAATACAAAATTGAAATAACTACAAATTTCAATATATTTTCGGATTTATTGCCGATTGGGTCGGACCGGGCCGTGTTCGTTCTTGGCTAAAGATGTGTAGTCCGGCTTTGGGCCGCTGTTCCATCGTGAATTTGAGGCTCGGGTCGGACCAGGCCTGAATACAGAGTCTTCTATTTGAGTAGTTATATATGATAATTTTGTATTATTTTCTTAAAATATCATCACTATCAGAAGCTCGGAAATTATTCAAAAAACCATTAACATATTGATCATTACGATAATATCTACCAGAAAAAAATAAACAAACATTTTCAATTTTAATCATAAAAATAAACCTTAATTTAAAATCCATAGTATTATTATTTTGTTATTAGATTATTATTAAATTAATAATTAAATTATACAGCTCCTGTTAGTTTTGCTTAATACGATAAAGACATTAATAATTATTAAAGATTTTAATATGTATGTTACATATATATATATCGATTTTGTTATAAATCAACAAACTTACTAATTTTAAAATTTGTCATAGTTACGGTACGTGCTTCTAACCACATCTCCTTCTTCTTCTAGGATACTACCTGGACACTTCTGGACCGCCCATACTGACCATCAAGGGTCAACTCTTAACCCGGACGCTGGACACTCAACAGCTGCTTGCACCGCAAAGCTACGAGCGTCCCAGTCGCTCAGTGGAAGTTGATTCATTGGAGCAGCAGAAGCATCTTGTGGTGCAGCATCTACATGTGGCACGCATCAATAATGTCTCCTGGTTCGATTTCTATGACTCACTTTTTTTGCCCTCGCGTGACAACCACATCGAAGGTCGTTTAATTGTGCAATCTCGAGCTAGGATTGTCAATTTGGAGACACCGCTAATCAACGGGCTGGTGGTGCAAAAGCTTTTTAATCTGCGACAACCACAGATTGTGGCATCCAATATATTCATGTCTGCATTCTTTGTATCCAAGTTGGACGCCAATTTCATAAATGGTCTAGACTTTGCCAACGATATTGTCTTTCGTGGTGACAACGGAACAACAATTAAATGTGAGTTAACATATTTTGCATTTCAGACAAACAACTCTGAGAGGCACAAAAAAGAGAAGTTACAAATGTTAGTTTTCCAATTCAAATTATGATTTTTGGCTGAGTTTAAAATTGAGTTTAAGCTCACTCGGGTTAAAATTTAACTTTTCCCGGTAATTGAGTAATTCTTCTCTTTAAAAATCTAGTTTTGTAACTACAAAAACAACAAAGTTTTTTAAAAAAAAACTAAAAAAAAAATAGTAGGAAAGGATACAGTCGAACGAAGCCGAGCGTGAAAAACTCTGTAAAAAAGTACCTTATTGGAAGGTACGCTTTAAATTTGGTGTTCAGCTTTTATAAATGGGTTTCAACCTATAATATATAGAAAAGTTGCATAAAACAATTTTCGATTCTTCATTTGAAGGTGATGTTTCCAGATACATTTATCTTTTGTGCGCAATATGCGGAAAGCCAAACGATTTTACTTTCTAATGTTTCTTATTTATTTAAAAACCACTTGTTGCTAGAAAGTGCTTTCGGCATTAGTCTTTTACCTTGAAAAGATTAAGTTTTAAGATAGTTCTACATTAAATCACTAACTCTGTGTACTTTAAACCAATTCGTAGCACCCGTTCACATATATCAGATGAGCGTCTCGGTAGATTTGTTTGTTGCGAATGATACCAAATGGAAGCGCCAAATGACGTCGGAGGAGAACTCCAGGACTCTTAACAGATTGCAGCAATATTACACCGGGAAGGTAATACTCAACGGTTCCTTGACCGTCTACAATGTGAAGCGAGACATGAATGCAACAGTCTTGCAACTGGGAGATCAGTCTCTGAGGAGAGAGGATCTGCATTCAAATTATTTATTGGTTCAAGAGGAACAGGTGAAAATTAAAGTTGAAATCTAAATAGTCGATTATTTACTGAACGCTTTCTTTTTAGAACCTGACATCGTTGGCTTTTGGCCATGCAAAGGTAACGACTCCAGTGTTGAACAGCGTTCACATCAATGGACATCCGGTGGCTGAGCACCTGCTTAATAAGCCTGGAGATCAGAAAAAGGTTGAGGATAAAAAACCGCTGCATATTATATTCATGGCTGCCAAGATTGAGGGAGATGTATACTGCACAAATTACAGTTCCCGACTTGCCCAGCTGTCCAAGGATGCAGTCCGTCAGGGAGACACGGCAACAATAACGGGTTACAAGCAGTTTGAGGCGCCACTAACAGTAGAATCTCTCTCCAGTCAGGCTATAAATGGCATAGAAGTCAATGAACTTGTGCTCAAGTCACAGTTCTCACAAAATTTTACAAGTCTCAAGCAATTTGAACGCATTGTAGTCAAATATAACGCGAAAATTGGCGATAATTTAATTGTTGGCGTGCTGAATAGTTTGCCAATTACGCAGTTGCTTGAGCCGGGATACAGCTTGCAACGTCTAGAGTTGCCAGAGAAACCGAAGTTGCAAGAATTAAGCTTTCAGCGATTGAATAATCTGCCCTTTGATGAATTGCTGGGCAAGATCAGGCTAAACGATTCACAGCCAGATCAGACACAATTGCTGCTCCACAAGCAGCTCATTATCGAGGGAAATGTCAAGTTCAAGCGTGAACTGCAATTAAATACCATCAACGATATCCACTGGGATGATTATATGTCGCGTCTGGTTAATGCGAATGCCAACGTCTTAATCTCGGGTAAAAAGAGTTTCCACCAGCAGGTGCTGGTGACAGATGCTTTGGAGACACCAAGCATAAATGGCCTGGACCTCAGTGCGTTGCTGGACAACACGTTGCTGCGTTCCACGCCACAGTCCATTGGTGGCAGCTACTCTTTTGACCGGATGATCGTTGGTAATTTGGATGTTCCTGGAATTAATGGTGTACCAGCCAATAGTTTTTTGGATACACGGCAGAGTGAAGTGCGCCTGCAAGGGGATCTCTATGTGGATCAATTAACGATCAATGGCAGCCTCAACTGTAACCTGCTCAATGACCCTTTGCCTCATCTTCATGCTCAACTTGCCACATTGCAGCAACGTCCTTGGAGCAAGATCTACGTGCTCGGCGATGCTCTCTGGCCGGAGGAGTCACACACTCATTTGGACTATCTTCGTCAGCATGCAGTGCGTCGCGGTGGCGCAACACAGACAATAACTGGACACGTAATACTGCAACAGCCCCAACTGGGTAGCATTAAAGTGCATCAAGAATTTCCGGGAAACCTTAATTTGAGCTACATTGCCAGCGATGCACTTCTGCGTCGTGCCCCATTCACACAGATCATCCAATCTCCTCAAGAGATGTTGCAACCAGTGAGAACTCGTTCCATAAATCTCCACAATGATTGCCATTTCGGGGAACTGAACCACATTGATCCGATTCGTCTGAATGCCTCACTTTATCGAATTTCTAGTCGTCTGCCCATCGTTGGGCAGCTGCGTTTCATGGTGCCACCAGTTTTGGAACAGTTGCAGCTGCACGGGCAAGTCAATGAAGGCAACATCGATGGCATCTTCCAGCAGTCACCAAACGTGGAGTGGCCACCAATTCAAATGAGGCAGCTGCAAGTGAAACAGCACCTTGAACTTAATGAGATAAATGGCATGGATCTGCATTATTTGCTGCAACATCGAGTGCCACTGCGAAGCGACACCGCATTGGAATTATTTGGCACGTTGACATTTGATGATTTGGTGCTCGGAGAACGTGCTATGTTGCGAACCATTAATGGTATTCCCCTGCAGAATGTTGTCTATAAGCACAGTCAACGATTGCAATCGATTTCGGGAGCAAAGACCTTTGAGAAGGGCATCGATCTGCTGGGACCTGCCCACATAATGCACCTCAATGGAAAAGATCTGAGTGATAGCTATCAGCAAAGCATCTTTACGGATCGGGATTACAGCATCGATAGCTTGGTCCTCGATGGAGCTGCCTTTGAGGGTGGTCTGCTGCACGGTGAATCCCCGACCATTGGGGAATCTCGTCAGGCACAGTCAACGCCAGGTCAAGAGCTCCGTCAGCAACTCCAACAGCTGGAACAGCAATTGAGGATTACCCAGGAGAAGCACAACAAGCGTCTTCTCTATTTGGACTATGAACAGGAATCCTTTAAGGTCACATGGAACACATCTGGAACTGGGAAAGTCTATGACTTGGAGGCTGTCATCCTGCCAGAACAGTCGAGCAACTGTCAGCTGAAGGAACTAAGAGCACAGCTCTCCAGATCACAGCAACGGGTGCATCTCAGCAATGTGAGCATTGCCGATCGTTTAAAGAGAATCAGTTCGCAGAACGGAACAATTCGCGTCAAGGTGCAAAACAATTGCGGCAAGTCAAAGTCAAAGTTTCGAGGACGCATCCACATCAATTGTCGTGGTCAGGTTCACAATCTGGGCATGCGTCAGTACGTGGAGGATCTACAGATGCACGAGGAGATCGATTATAGCCTCTTGCTGATCAGCACCTTGGATGAGGTGCGTGTGCTACGTGTGGATGCCTCCAAATGCAGTCTCAGCGATTGGCAATCCATTCAACCTGCAGCAGGACGAATCATGCGACTCGTTCAAATAAATTCCGAGTCCGTAATCCTCTTGACCAGCGCTCTTAATCAACATCTTCCTGCGGTAGCCGTGCATCGCGTCTCAATGGAAAGTCAACGCTTTGAGTTCCTTCAGCTTATCGAGGGTGACTACGATCTTGTCGAGCTGCAGGATCAACAGCTCCTGCTTAGCTGCTATCGCTGTCATCACATTGACATCCACATCTTTAATCCGTTGATGCAACGCTTTCAGTCATTGCAACAGCTTCGTCTCGAGGCACGCATCCAACAATTGTTGCCCTTCATCGTGGGCATGGAACGCCATCTCTTGGTGCTGACCATGAGAGGCTCCACGAACTTCTATTTGTTAAGCTATACACACATCGGGGGTTGGCAACAACGTACCTATGGCCACATGACCGAAGTCCTTTGGTCTTTGCCCCTGATCCGATCAGGCTCGCACCTTACAACCACAACTTCGATGATGTTGCTCTGTGGAGAACTTCAGTGTAGGCTGGTTAAGGCGTTGCTTGATTAAAATAATCATAATCTAGCTAGAGATCATTAATTGGAGTAAACCTAAAATCACCAGTAACAATTTTATGTGTTTTTGCATGTCAAGTAAAATCTCACTTACATATGTATACCACTTTAATATATATACAATTATATATAAATATATATATAACGCTTTGTCCTAATTCACTGACGCGACATCACGCTGTGGTCAAAATGGGTACAACATTTCTACACAACATAGCTGAGACATAATTATCGGGCAAAAAGGCTGCGTTTTGCGATATTTCCACTGGAAGGGGGTAAAAGGTCGAAATTGCTTAGTATGACATTTTTTTTGTTTTCTGAGCTATCTCAACCAAACTCACAGATTATGTACTTTTCATACTATATTTACATCCTGAGAAAATTTGCAAAGATCAACGACTACATCATATTGATATCATAGGTACAAACGGATGCGAATTAAACTTTAGTATGAAGAGCTTTGTTGTATTTATACCCTGCGGGTTATATTCCTCCCTCCTTCTCCCACAAATCGCAAAAAATCATAACCACAGGGTATTTTACTGTCGGCCCCTCCCGACTGAATGTTATATAACCATAACAATTATAGATGCACAAAATGTGGTAAGAATCACAGGACTGTTGAATCCACAAAATCTAAAGATGAGTCGGCCAATTGCGATCTCTTCTAGCCACGGACGGAGCCCCGTAAGCCCCTGAGCCTGCCATCATAGCTAATAAGAAAATTCGAGCCCTTTTGGGATATAAAATAAAAATGAAACCAGCGACGGTGGAGGCCTAATGGGAATTTGTACAGGCCGAATTTGTCATTCGATTTGAATGACAAAATTGTACCGAATGACGCCGAATGACAGTGCTTTTGGAAAGCGGCTATTATAGCGTTCTTACACTGCCGCCGGTATAGCACCGTAATGAAAAATTGCCGCTTTGATGCCGGCAAGTTTGTCGCTACCATACAAAAATGGTGACAGTTGGGTTTAAATATGTATATCGGTAAAACGGTGTGCCGCTGTCAGTACGGCAAACATTGCGGCAAAATTGTTGACGGAAAGTGTGGCAACGCTAGCTGTTTTCGACTAAAAATTAGGTAATCGACAACAAAAACAGCTGATATGGAATGTTGAAAATGGCCCACTTTGTATATTTTTATGTTATTTTGTTTTATTTCTATTACTTATGTTTTTAAAGTAAGAGGAAACAATAACCGCGAAGCGCAAAAGGTCAATGGTGGACATGGGCACGTTTTTTATGAAAATATGGGGGACGTATTGAATGATCTGAAAGGGCCAGAAAAATTTGCGTATATATGCAGAAATGATCAATACAATAAGAGAATATGGCCTATATACTATCAAGGGCCTATTCACGTTTATATATGCGCACATTGCCACAGTCTGTGAAGCAAATTCGCTGCATCAATTACGTTTTTTGCAATAAATAATATGACTGTTTGATTTATAGTAAACAAAAAACAGCTGACTACGTCAAGTTTGGCGACATTTTTATCGGCATTGTGTCCAGTGTAAGCAGCTTTGCCGGTAAGATATCGGTTTTTGCTTAGCGGCGGCAATGTAAGGAAGCTATTACCTCTTCGAGTCAATGAACTGTCAAAACATTTCGACTTCATTCCGAAACCATTTTTTTATATGAAGTTTTGATAAGCAGAATGGATTCCGCTCCACTGGATACTATGCTTATAGCGTCCTTACACTGTCGCCGCTAAACAAAAACCGAAATTTGTTCATGTACTATTCGGTGGTATTTTTTATCAACTGATATTTCCATGACCGATTTTGAGAGTCCGATTTTTAAATCAATGTTCCGTTTCGACTTTTTACACTGCCTCCGTTAAATTAGCTGGTGTGATACCCAGCAAAAGTTGCCAGCTAAAAGCATGAGCGTTTTTCAACACTGTTTTTAGCTACCATTACGCTGCCATTTAGCAGCTGATGAGGAAAATATATGTGGCGCTCTAATTTCAGCTGCTGGTCAGCTAAAAGTGATAAGTGAATTATCGAAATACTGGAGCTGGAGCAAAATCAAAAAGGCGCTTGAACAACAAAAACAAGATTTACATACATATACGCCCTTTTAAGTGCCACGCCTACTTTTATTTTCCTCTCAAAAATTTTCTTTCAGGTATTGAGAATATATATTTCAAATTTAACCCGATATCTCACCTAGTTCAAAAGTTACAGGCTCATAAGCTTAGTTTAGGAGCATAGAAGTACCAGTAGGTGTGACAAAATAGAACTCTTATAATTTTCAAATGGTTTTAGTAACTATTTTATGAGTTTTCAGAAGCCTTTACGTTTCATTGTGATCTATTATTTTATAAAACCATTAAACAAACTAAATTAGGGAGCTGTCTAATGATGTGACTGATATGCTATATACACTGTATATTATACAGTATGTAACTTTACTAAAACCAATATAAATCTTGGGGGGGGGGGGGGGGGGAAATTGTGGCCATGGTTTTTTTTAGACATCTGCAGAACGATATTCAAAGCCAAACCGACGTGAACTCCGGGCCTTTTTTCTAAAGTCAACCGAAAGTTCAAAAAGTACCCAAAAATAACGATACATAGAAAAATATATTTAAAAAATCTATTTCTTTACATTTCATGAATTTCTTATGCATTTAGGTTAAGAAATAAACCAGTTAATAACAACAAATAGTTTAAGAACGCAGACTTAGCTCAATTCAACAATGGACAGCTCTAAGCTTGCCCTTAAAATTTCTCTCTTTGCATATTTTGGAAAATTACTTCGATTTTGACAAGCTCCACAGTCCACAAATTTTTTTTTTTTAATATAAAACCTTTAGAATAAAATACTTTAATCAATTCTTAATTTCAAAACAAAAAAATTTTCGCAAACGGGAATTTGGCCACTGCAGTCATAGCTCTTTTGGAATCTCCTGATATTAAGCTTTCAAAAACAGGGATATGTGAAGACAATAATAATAATCAGGTAGAAGAAGGCGGAGATGACGAAATAGAAATTTTCGGGCTGGATTCCCTGGAGTTGGAGGAAGAGTTTTGGGATGAATAAATTATTAACTGGGTATCAAGGTATGGCGTCATAAAAGTTAATATTGGGCTGTAACTAATGTTTGATTTAATTTTGCAGGGATCCAAATCAACTTTAAAATGTGAATTGCTAAAAATGCCTTAATTATACTACATTTAATGCATATTTCTTAAATATATTATATTAAATTATTTGAGACAAGAATTCGAACATTTTTTGACGTAATGGTAAGGTGGGCGGCATGGAAGGCGTGGTCCCACTGGAAAAACAAATAAATCCGAAATTCTACCTTTATTTTTTAAGTATATGTACAAAGTTTCATGTTTCTATCTTGAAAATTGGTAATGATGCCAGAAAAACGGACTTTTTGCCCATAGTGCACTGTGCGACGTCTTCAACAATCAGTCGTTGACAGCCCTGCGTACTACGCTATCGATAGTGGAAGCTTTTGCCATCAATATTTCGATAGTAAAAAAAACCAGATCGGCTATCGATATATCGATAGTGCCATTGATAGTTTGCCAGCTTTACTGCGTAGAGTGCGTACAAAATTCAATTCGAAGAATTTGATTGTACGAAAATATTAAAGTGTGTGACTTTAAGGCTTTATGAGAATTGACTGTAAAGAGATTGAGTAAGTAGCCGATATATGGATGCAATTGGTGTCTTTCACATTGGTGCTTGATTAATTACCATTTATTATTGTTTATACTGCCGGCAAAGCACACGCACACATGCATTTGCATGAATGAACGCGTGTGTTTGCAGAGCTCATGCAGAGGATATTAATATTTTGTCACGAAGTTTGTAAAGCATTGAAGGAGTCTTCACAGCCCCATAAAGTATATATATTCCTGATCCGCGCGACGAGCTGAGTCGATATAGTCATGTCCGTCTGTCTGTTTTTATGCAAACTAGACTCAAAAAAATCTTACGGCTTACTCAGAGCTCTGCAAGGGAATCCAAGCTTTGGCGCGCCAAAGTTAGCTTGCGCTATATTTATACCCTTGCAGAGGGTATTATATTTTTGTCACGAAATGTGTAACGCATTGAAGGAAGCCTCACAGACCCCATAAAGTATATATATTCTTGATCAGGGCGACGAGCTGAGTCGATATAGCCATGTCCGTCTGTCTGTTTTTATGCAAACTCTCAAAAAAATCTTACGGCTTACACAGAGCTCTGCAAGGGTATCCAAGCTTTGGCGCGCCAAAGTTAGCTTGCGCTATATTTATACCCTTGCAGAGGGTATTATATTTTTGTCACGAAATGTGTAACGCATTGAAGGAAGCCTCACAGACCCCATAAAGTATATATATTCTTGATCAGGGCGACGAGCTGAGTCGATATAGCCATGTCCGTCTGTCCGTCCGTCTGTCTGTCTGTTTCTATGCAAACTAGTCTCTCAGTTTTGAAGCTATCTTGATGAAACTTGGTACAGGTCCGTCTTTTTGCTGCACGCCGGATCGGATAACTATATCATATAGCTGCCATAGGAACGATCGGTTGAAAATAAACATTTAGTATGAAAAACTTTTTTGTTTCTCAAGATATCTCAACCAAATATACACATTGTGTGTTTGAATAAGTTTTAAACAGGCTGACCGAATTTGGTGTAAATCGGATAACTATATCATATAGCTGTCATAGGAACGATCGGTTGGAAATAAACATTTAGTATGAAAAACTTTTTTGTTTCTCAAGATATCGCAACCAAATATACACATTGTGTGTTTGATTAAGTTTTAAATAGGCTGACCAAATTTGGTGTAAATCGGACTACTATATCATATAACTGCCATAGGAACGATCGGTTTGAAAACAACATTTAGTATGAAAAACTTTTTTGTTTCTCAAGATATCTCAACCAAATATACACATTGTGTGTTTGACTAAGTTTTAAACAGGCTGACCAAATTTTGTTTAAATTGGACTACTATATCATATAGCTGCCATAGGAACGATCGGTTCAAAATCAACCTTTAACAAATTTTGTAAAAAATCTGACGGCTTACGCAGGGCACTGCAAGGTATCCAAACTTTGGCGCGCCAAAGTTAGCTTGCGCGCTATATTTTGCATATTTATTTGTATGTGCAGATGGTAGCAGTAAATCGTACGGTATCGTAAATTGCCATTTGCATCGACTGTATTTGCGTCCCTTTCTAATGACAAAACTTCTCAATATTCAAATTTAGCGCATTATGGCTTGGGCTCCGTCTACAAAAATTCGAATATGACTTCATGGACTTGCAACCCGACTTTAATTTAATACAAGGACAGTTGGCATACGAGGCGGCAAATAAAAATCGGGATAATTCTCCAACTTTTGAGTATCTGTCCAAACGGGATAAACGCAACAAGGAGATTGAAAAAGCCAATGGGTCTAAAACGAAGGAAATAAGCGCCTGTCTGGCCATGATGGAACGCATCCAGGAAATTGCTGGAACCAAACCATTGGGTGAGCATGCTACCATGGCCGATTGGGAGGACGAGAGCACCGTCGAGAAGGAAGCAGTTGCAATGATGCGTCACTTTGGCATGATGTCTATGGCTGGTGGGTCACTGTCGCAACCAGAGCCTGAGAATTTGCCAAAGGACAAAATTAACGTTATTCGAAATGGAAACAGAAGTTTTCCATTGATCATGGATCCCGAATACTTTGAACCATGTAGAATGCGGAAGACTTCTTCGAAGCCCAAGGAAACTAAAATGGGCAGTGCTAGAGGTAGAGGCCGTCGTCGTGCACCGCAAAAAGAAAGGATTCTAGAACAGAAGTAAGAGGAACTAGATCTTTCTTATGCGACGCTACTTTTTAAGTAGAATTATAACATTAATGAATACAATGCACAAAAACAAGTTAAGATTCGTACATATAGTATACTTGCGCTAGTTATTACAGTGTCGAAATAACGGGTTAAATAACTATCTAAATTATAATTTAACCTAAAATGTATGGTAACTAATGTCAAATTAAAAGATATTTATCACATTAAATTTAGCTGCACATTGAAACAGTTAAATATTACCTGTTTACTTTTCCTGATTCTTGGAAGATTGCGAAAATTATCCAATTCCCAAGGCTAAAAATGAATATAAACCGATTGTCATTTTACCATTTCTATCAAACTTTCTTACATCCAAGAAATTGTTGAATTGGAGGCAGTCAGGTTTTCGCAGAAGAAGAAGTTGTACATCTGCAGTCATAAATATTGTGGAAGATATACGTAAAAAAATGGATAGTGGCTATATTACCTTATTACCTTTATTAGACATCAGTAAGGCGTTTGACACGGTAAACCACGAGATTCTTTTAACCAAGCGAAGTTGTGCCATAAAGTTAATGAAGTCTTACCTCTTTAGCCGACGACAACTTAATAGTCGTTACCCAAAATGCTGTTTCTGCAATCTTAGGCCCTTTGTTAGTTTGTATATATGTAAATGATCTGCTTGTATTCTGTCTAAGTGTGAAGTGCATATGAACGCTGATGACGTTCAGTTATATGTTAGTTGTCCTTTGAGTAATATCAAACAATGTATTCGTGTCTGTAATAGTAGTGAACTGAAGTTAGTGTCTAAATGGAAAAACCGTAATGGCTTAGCCTTAAATACACAAAAGACAAAGTGTTTAGTCATTTGCAATCGACCTTTTAACACAGCCCAATTAGACAAAATCAAACTCAGTATCACCTTTTCTGACTACGTGGATCAAGCTAAAAATCTAGACTTTATGTTCAACAAAACTTTGGCGTGGAACGATCACGTTAATTGTGTTGTTGGAAAAATGTATGGCAGGCTTAGACAACTATGTACAGCTAAACATTTTCTTTCAACAAACTGAAAAATTTAATAACACTGCACCACTAACTACTATTAAAGACATAGATGTACACATAGATGTATTCAATGGTTAGTGATTGCACGGTTCATGTTTTACAGAAGGCGTACCGACCCACAGTGTGCCAATCTAGGGGGACTTAATTAAAAAGAAAAAATAATATTTTAAAGGCAAGCACAAAACAAAATAAAAATTGTTTGTTTCGCAGATAACGGTTCTCAAATCGGTACATTTGAAATGCATGCAAAATTGCATCGTACAGCGAGCAACAGTTGACAAAGTTTAGTCATTATTAAAGTTTGTTTTTGACGACTGAAAGTCTTGGTGTGACATTTAAGACTCAAATCAACAACAACAGTACAGCACTAGACCTTACTAATTGAATAGCAAGGCGCAAATGGCTCGGTATACAGCTGTTTCAAGAGACGCCAATCTCTATCATCAGTACCGTTTTTGCTGACTATTCTAAGCGATCAATGACTTATTTAAATACTGTAACGAGAGAATAGCAATTTGGGAATTCTGGCATTTTGCACTGATGCTATAAATAGAATAGCTCTATATGTGTGTATGTTGTTGTTGCTGTTACTGGCTTCACATTTTGTGTAGTTTCCAGAACAGTAAGGCAAGTTTTGCCTATGTATTTTAGTCTTTTCAACTGGATCGTGTGGTCACTGTGAGCAGTCACATTTATTTTTCCGATAAAATTTGGATCAACATTAATTTTTAGCGCTATAAAGAATCTTTATAAGTGGTCTAGAACTTTTTTTTTAATTTGTTGCAAATAAGTGCCAATAGGTAAGTATATTTTTAACAACATTCGATTTTTGGTGGAAAAAAACTAGCATCATTCAATCACAATCAGATCAACCAGAACATACTTCGTTTGAAGAAAATCATTCTGAATCAGGATCAGAAATAACATTTTGCCCAAAGACCTTCAATTTACCAATGAATGAAATAACACGCGCAAAATTTTTCGAGTTTTGGTCAAGCAACATTAGAGCATGTTAAAAATTAATAAAAATCAGTTGATTGCAGCGACAGAACTGACATTCATTTACAAGTTGGAAAATGATTTCCCGTCAACGGGTACAACCATTAAGAAATCCAGAATATGCACAGAGCTTTCACAACGTCTTACATCAGACCAATCACATGCATTAATTGTGGACAGCAAGGTTTCAATGCACCAATATAACACCTTACGGTAGCACTCGAAAATGGTCACTAGAAATGGTCAGTCCAAAGAACCCATGATATAATCTCGTCAATAAGTCAAAAATCTTGTGCTATCCTTCTGGTATGACCAAAAGCATGAGCATAAGAGTTCATCGATTTGTATGAGCCGTTTTCGAAAAAAAAATGGTACCCTATATTCATTATCTACGGTCAATTCTAAGATGTTTTCACCAAGAAACCATAGCACTATGGGAACTTTTTCGATTTTGGTGGCATTTATTCATTTTTCAGAAATATCTTATTTAACATAACATTGATGCAATTTCATTGAGATAACATCAATCTGTAATGCTGCATTGCAAAATGTTAAATTTAACAGTCGAAAGCTAAAATAACAGCTGCTAAAATTCAGCTGTTGCAAACGAAATGCACGGGCTAGCATTTTTACAAGTTTTAAAACATTTATTCAATTAAAGTTAAACAGTTTTAATGCAGTTTTAAGAATGGATATCAATTATTGTGGTTTTTACTAAGTGTTGGTAGTGGTTTGTTGTTGTGTTTGTATCTTTTTCGTTTATAATTTACAAAAATAACAAGTGCTCTCAGAAACAAATTTATTATTAAATTTATATATATAAAAGAAATTTTCACTTTAGAAAGACTTTTAACAAAATTGTAGCATTTGGTTGAAAAAGTAGGTGATACATGTGGTAGAGTAGCTAATTCTGATTCTAAATCAGTTAATCCTAATGTGCACTTTTGCGCACAATTGGAGAAATTTGATCTTTTTACAGGTAACCTCTGTGAGAAAAACGTCGATATTGTTGAAATTTAGCAAAGACGGAAGGATAAACTCAATTCAAAAGATGCCGTTTTGCTTATTTTAATAAGCGTATCAGTAGATTCGAATATATTATAATTTTTTTGTCATAAAAAAAAATAAAAAAAAAAATGTAACTCCGTATCTTGACCGGTTGTCCCCATGGCCGCTACATGTTATAGAAGTCCGATCTTGATCATTTTTGGCCAATGTGTCAGGAGCGTCATACCATTGATCGATTTATTTAAATCGATTAATCGACTAAAAATAAATCGAGTTAAGCACCTCGAAAATCGCTTATGCATAAATCGATCAATCGATGCTTCGATGTTTTTTTACATCACTAGTACGAGTACATCCCCACGAAATTTGGTACAAATCGGACTTCTAGGTCATAACTGTCATAACTACGATCAGCCGAAAATTAAATGTAGGGTATGAAAAATTTGTCGTGCCAAAGATAAACTTTCATTTATCATAAATATGTTTTAGGAAAAACCAGGAATGCATATAAAATTTCATATAAATTGTTTATTAAAAAAATTAAAGTTAAATACAAAAATAGTATGTAAATATTTTGTTAGATTATTATGTAAGATTCCATCAGTGGATATTGGTTATTCTACTTAAAATTACAGGTAAAAATTAAAAAAAAAAGTTATATCAAATATAAAAAAAAAGATAGGAAATATAATAATTAAGAGTGTCATAGACATTTCTGGAATACCCCTAATAGAGATTATCACATTTTATATTGATTGTTGTCTTTAAGCTTAGCTTTAGCTTGGGTAAGTCTAAATTTATTCAAAGTTTACTCTAAATAAAAGGTAGTTAGGGAGGGATTTGGAAGGGATATGGAAAGGTCGGACTAGGTCTTAGGAGAGGAGACTTTTGCGACTGCATGTGATAACATAGACGGTAAACACAAGCAGCCCCAGAATACCCCAAATGGAGCTATTCTGGGTGGTACCATCTCCAGTCTTTGTATGGATCCACTCCACATGACTGGCCACATCCACAAAGCTGGACTCTGAGAATGTAGCAGATTCGCTGCGCAGCGCAATCAGCTGATTGGCTTTGGTCAACGGAGCACCTGCATCCAATTCATAGGAAGAGTATTTCCCATGCTCCTCTTGCAGATCACACAATTGTGTTGACTTGACGCATTTCACATGTAGTGTGATCATTTCATGCAACTCTTGACCCTCATCTCCAGCCAGACCCCAGCTGCTCACTTTGCATGACTCTGGTGATGAAGTCTGCTCCGTTGTCTGATCGAAAGCTACTGCATCCACTGGCAACGATATAGGCTGTATATATGGCTGATCCCGGTGCACATCCTGATCAAGCATGAGTATAGCCAGTGATAGATGCTTTGGCGGTTGATAGACATGTGTCACCCCAAAGACTTGACTATGGGCAGTCGGAGCAAATCGTTGGGTGCTGCCCAACAGAACTCGCAGCTCTGCAGGATGATAGAAGCTCTTGCTGGAATTGCTGCAAGGATAAGAAGAGATAAGAAGATTAGTACACAAAAAGAATAAAGTCTTTCTCAAATAAATTTCGAATTAAGTATTTGTGGATCTTAGAATCGGTCATTGATTTAATCACAAATTACTGAAATTAAGCACACAAATTCTTAAATAAAGTATTTGTACTAAATCTAATCTTAATTTAATTTTGAATCAAGTAAGTTTTTTTATTTCATAATCTTGTATTAAGTAAGTTTGTTTATTTTATGTGTACTATATTAATATTTTATATTTATAATATAGTCAGTATTCACACGATGATGATTTAAATAGTTTAGACAGTTTGAGGTGTTGGTTCAAAATAAAAATTCAAGATTATGTACTTAAAATTGAAAGACGTGTTTCGAAAAAGCTTGGATAAAAATCAAGATTACATTTTTGCTCAGGTGCAGAGTTTTAAAAGCATGATTCTAGTTTAAATTGTAACCAAATAAAGAATTACTAAATAAATCATACTTGATTTATGGTCGAGATGCTCGCCTTTTTTTGTTTCAATCTATATCTCATAGTCAAAGAGAAAGTTCATGGCTCAACTTACTTGTACAGACATTGTCCTACGGTAAGCACCACAGAAGGACCCACAAGTGCGCCTGAACAAATGTGACCCTTGCCGAAGTAATCTAGTTCCTGGTCAATCAATCTTATCGACGCCTGGTAGGGTGCTTGACTTTGACGCCTTTTTCCAGCCTCTGATGATGATCCGATGCCACGTTGTTTCGTCAGCTCGCGATGAGTGTAACCTACAAGATTATAATTGTGATTGTGATTGTGATTATTGTTATCATAAAAAATTGTATCGTCTTGATTTTCTGTTTAGACCCTGTTTTTAGGAAGCAAGAAGGACAGTGTTACAGCAAGAGTCGTGAGTCTTGGCATATATTAAACCCATTTTAAAAAATAATAATTACTCAATAATTTGTAATTTTCAAACACAAAAAAGAGTTGTACTTTTTTATTACAATAACTTTTCTTCATTACAGTAACTGTTATTTTTTATGATGGTAAAAAGTGAGATATATTGAATATGATATATTCCGGGGCTATCCTGATTTTCTTAAGTTTTATCACGGCTGTATAACGTCAGCGTCAACGTTCATTTGTATGGGCTTTTAGAGAAGGGGTACATGACTACACTGACTCAGCTGGTTTTTCTGATTAAGAATATCTTTACTTAATATGTCACGGCTCACATTTTGTGCCAAAATTATAATACTCTCTGCAAGGGTAAAATAATCAGAAAATTACTCGTATCAATTGCACTTCAATTACGTTCGCAGGTATTTGACTTGGCAACAATCACAAAACGATCGCAATGCATTTTTCATATTCTTATATGGTGTGATCCAATAACCTTATCATTATCAACATTCATTCATTCCGTCCTCAGCTGATCGTCTATTTGTTGTTTTGTTTTTGGCGTATTACAGTCCCGGTATTATCGTCAAGCGCCCCAACTCGGTTACCAACGACGCGTGTTTTGGACAGATTATTATTAGGGGCCCAAATATCGAAAACTTTCGTCGAAACACGACCGGAAAGCCGTCACTGACTTGTGTTTTGGCCAAAACAAGAAAGGCCTTGACTTTTTCTAATCTGTTAAGTTTTCATAATCTCAGAAGTTTCACTGTGCAGACACAGTGGAACATGACTATATGAAAATGCTGTGAGAAAATTACCTTAAATAAGTAATGAACTTACAGAAGTGAGATATAAAGTAATAATCTCCGAGTATTCTTATATAGGAATAAGATATTCACTAAATTTGTATAGCAGCTAAGGATCGTGAAGATCGCAAAGATTATAGAAAGGAACACAGAGAATTTTAGAGACCGTTATTTTCTGTTTAAAACACATACTAAAATCTTAGTTATAAGAAATGGTTTCCATCTACTTTCTTAAGCAAGGTTAAGGACAGAGTAAGAAAGAAAGTAAACGTAATCAAATTAAAGCTTATTCAATTATAATGAATAATAATTATTATTTAAATACAGACTTATGGCATCCAGAAAAATACTGAAAAGTCTTCAAAGGGACTAAATATTTTTAAAAGCTTCCTAAAACGCTACCATTTCCAAAAAATGGATTAATATCCAGAAATCAGTTTGATCAGTTAGAAGAACAGAAGACAAAAGCATACGCTAAATTACACTCAAGTAATTACTTAAAATCGTAAATTCCAAAATTAAATAAATAAATTTAAAAATTCATTGAATTTTAATCGCTGGCCAAAACCGAAACAAACCGATATTTATAAATAATAAAAAAGTTATATTTTCGGTTACGGCTTCAGTTACGGTTACAAATTGCAATCGGTTAAAGGTTATGGTTTCGGTTACGGTTTGAATCCCTGATTTAAACTTAAGCTCACTTTAAGACCAACTTACTTGTGCGCATTTCGGTGCAGAGAAATGCAAAGATGAGAATTTTCATGACCTTTTTGAGGTGTTCGTTGGGTTGCATTGTTTCGGTGATTTAACAACTTCAACTGGAAATAACTTTAACTATTTAATTTAAAAACTCGCGTAGCGATATTCGCATAGAATGTAGAATGTGCACCTTTTAAGAGCTGCAAACAGGGAATGAATGATTCTCATTTTTCTAAAACGAACGAACACAACGCAAATTCGCAACGCTTTCCCAGATAATTCAATTTTGTTTTGATTTCGGGCGATGTTATTGTTGTTACTGTTATTGTTTATTCTCTTGTTATTGTTATTGTTGTTCTTGTATTCGTTCAGCGACAACATTCGACCGACGCCACACACACAGCCACACACACACACAAGAACACACAAATACACACAATCATAATCACAAATGATAAGAAAGCTGATTATTTATTTATTATTATTTTTTTTCTTTTGTATTTTTTTGTGATTTTTATTTTGTTTATTTTTGCATTCAAATTGCGATCAGTGCATTTAGAATTGGCTCTCAAATTATTTTACTTTTCGGCTTGGACAAAAAGACAATACTAAGGGGAATAATTTGATATCAGTCAGTCAGTCAGTCTTCCCGACAGAAAGAGTATAAGTTATACACAACAATAATTATTATAATATTATAATCAACTTGAGTCCAATACGATAGCAAACTTGTAATGTTAAAAATTATGACATAAAAATAAATAGAGTATCATTTGTTCGACGTCTTCGATCTCCTCTAATATTCATTAGATTTATAAGCACGACTATCAACAAATTTTCAAAGCCCGCACCATAATATCAGACTTATCAGTGCACAAAATACTAATATAAAAAACCTTTTGCATAGCATATATGGGAATAACAGAAAAACACTTGTTTAACATAAGCGTTAACATGTCATCAAATGTTAGTGTGAGTGCTAGGATATGAGATACACAAACGAGTATCTCCCGCGTAGCACAAAATGAAGAAAATTTAAAAACTATAATAATTTTAGCCTCGCTTTTACTCAAGCTTTATCTACAGGTAGACAATGCTTGGAAAAGTCGAAAAGAATCTTGAATCTGTAAAGCTGATATAATATTAGAGTTAAACTTTTCTATAACAATAAATTTTCTCATATACCATTTGCTGAACATTTATATAAACAAAAGCAAATTTAATTGCTTCTCTTGCCTTACGTTCTTACGGTCACATGCAGGGCTCATGTTTATAGCAATTGACAGCCGAGACGATTACATTGCTGAACTGCATTTGATAGGGTCTTTTGATAAGGATTAGGATTGTCGAATATGCCTCCATATATATAATCTGTCTAAGTACTTATACCATAAGCTCAATCTTATCAGAGGAAAAGCCCCAAAGACCTGCTTCTGTTATCACTTAGGTATTTTAAGTGAATGAGGAACATGATATTTATAACTACAAATTTATAGCACATAATTAACCAATAACAATTGCGTCTTAAACTATTTTCGATTCATTGAGTATTCAATCAATTTCAAAACATAAGCTTATCAACAATCATAAACAATTTCTGCGTTTATTTTTCATTAAGTTTCCGAAATGAAACTTTTGGCTAGTGGGGCAAATATACTATAGAATGAAAAGTTTCTTATTTAAATTAGTTTGCAAAACCTCTTGTATTTTTAAATTTGCAGCAATTTTTACATGCAGAATCAGTTAAAAGATCAAATAATGATAATTCCGCATGCTATTGGGCTTAGTCTGCAAAGTTACTTAGTTTTACAACTCAAATTTTAAGCAAAACATTTTTAAAAAAAATCAAATTAAAAGTGTTGTTTTATATCAATTGGTGCTGCTCATAAATAGTAATAATATATACTACAATTATAGTTATTATCAGCTCAAAGTATTTTTAATCAAAAGGAATGGTTTTTTTGAAGGCCGCCAAAAAGTATGCAATATAATCATAACTTAATTTTTTTTGTCGAAACCCATTTAAAAATATAGCGCAAGCTAACTTTGGCGCGCCAAAGTTTGGATACCCTTGCAGTGTCCTGTGTAAGCCGTCAGATTTTTACAAAATTTGTTATATGTTGATTTCGAACCGATCGTTCATATGGCAGCTAGATGATATAGTG